>JAYRBW010029815.1:0-12221 GCA_036023295.1 Invenusta paracnida
ATAGAGAAACGACTCTAAGGGCGTTGCTATGGATTTTGACTCCACAATAAATAAAATCTATTTTTTGATAGTTATTGGTTTACTACCACTAGACGACGATAAGTATTTGTATATAACAAGTGTAATTTTATAATTAATTAACAATAAAATAATCAATATATTACACGATAATTAAGAAATAAATTACTATTTTTGTAATTTTGTTTACATTGACGGCCGCTATTGACGGCCTACCATGGCAAATGTTTTAGCATCGAAAATGCCAGGAAGTGATAGATTTTTTCCGTTTATGGCTGTAGTAATCAGTAAAAAACAAAGTTTAGTTTTTCCAAATGTAAAACAATAGCTTACAGGTAATTTCTAAATTTTCATAATAAAAATAACAATATATATTTTTGTTATATATTCTTATTTCATCAAATTCATATTTTTCATTTTGTATATTAACTTTGAAACCTGTACATATGTATGTGTACTTTTATTGTTATTAAAAAGTACAAATATGCTTGGATATATTTCAATGTTCTATGCTTGTATCATTAATAAATATATTGTTTCTTTTATCTATTTAGTTATATGCATAAAACAAATATTTTTTATGATTATACTACTCATAAGCAAGGGTAGACGAGCAGTAGTACAAAAATGATTTTTTTTGTTTTCGTTGAAATTACAAATACATATAAGAAATGAAATCTACAATTAATTCAATGAATTTTAATATATATTTTTAAAATGTATAGATTCAAAACACATGAGTCGTTTCTCTATGTGTACTCTATGGGTTAACACGTTTTTTAATGGTCTTTTTTGATAACAGAACGAGTATATATACATTTAAACAAAATGATACAATGTATCAAAAAATTTGTTATTTTAAATTTGGATATATTTTTATATATTTATGTATATTGTTAAATCGTTTTTAAATTTCTAAAATACAATTATTGTTTTGTTTTTTTCAAAATAAAAGTATGAATAATGAATATTTATGATTAATAGAACTCTAATTCGTTGTGTTCAGTGAATAAATTCAAAGTTAAATTATTGCCTTTATACTATTATTAGATAATTCCTTAAGACTATAAACTTGGTTTCTTCCATCAAACGATGAATAATTTATGTGAATTTGCTCTTTAAATAGTATTTGCATACATAACATAATTAAATACACTAACATAATTAAAGGACTTATCAGTTATACATGCTTGTTGTTTTTAAATATTTCTTTTTATGAAAATTAATATTATTCAAATTCAGTAACAATTTCATAATTAAACGATGACAATGAACTTAAACATTTATACAACTGTCAATACACTAACAAAATCGAAATGCATTAAAAAATTAATAAATGCGTGAATAAATGTACACAAAGAGGTTTGTTGAAGTTTAAAACTTAACATAGTTAAAGTTGATTTGGCTTGGCTAAGAATTTAATTTGGTCGAGTACCAATGCCCATCGATCCAACCATTGGCAATTAACGATGTTGCCGATGTTGAATTCTAAAATAAAAATTACACTACAATGTAACTATGCAAAAACATTAAATAGGTATTTTAAAGTGTTATAGTAATCTGGTAGAAATATATGAAATTAAATTCTGTAGATCTAAATTTGTACATTTCAAAAACCTGGATTCTGTTTCAAAAGTGAACAGGTATTTATTTATATAGAACTATATTATAATCCCAATACTCATGCTTGTGTATTCTATAACATTAGTAGAAATAAAGATAACTATCCGTTCAAGTATAGGCCATAACGGTAAATTTGCCCGCCTATGTGACTCGAGCAACATGTGGCATTGATTCGTCACCTGCTGCACTCATCCAACAGACAGTAGAATTTCGAGGCTTCATGTTTCGACCGTAGAATATATTTTCAAATAATATTGTAACTACCTAAGTCCTTTTTAATAAGTCTGCCCCCGAGAGCCGGCGTCTAGTATAAAACCTGACAACGCTGAACCCTGCCTGCCTTGTTGCCCTCACAGAGTGTATGGGGCACCCACTTTGTGTGGAATCATAGCCGTTCTAGATCCTCAAACACAATTCGTTGAACCATATAGGATATGTCTAACAGTCAGCTTATTTGGAGAATAGATATATTGCGTTATCTTGTTGAATTACATTGTCAAAAGCATTAATATTTTGCAATCTGACATCTCTTTTCTTTTTCCACTATTTTTCTTTGAAATGAGTCTCTGGATTCTCCACGAAATTCTGACATATCTTGGAATGTATCGCACAGAATAGGCTTCTTCAGGCCAAGATGCACTAGTAATACGATGAATTTCAGTGGCATTCAGATCAACGCGTCGTAATCTTTCAATTAAAAAGTACATATTTTCCTTTGTGCATACATGATTACAAAAATCAAAATTGTAACTAATGATCGTCGGTATCGATTTATATAAACTGGAATTTAATAATTGTTCAATACTGATTCAATACTGGAACTTTTAATTACATTTTTTGAAGATTATAGAAAACCATAGACTTTAAGGATTACTAGTAAGTCTATGTGGAAAGATAAATGAGTATAACTCTATGACGCAACTATTTTATAACTCAAACACATTATTTTCACAGAGGCGGTCAAATTCACCGATATGGCCTATACATATATTTTGAAAACAATAACATTGGTTAAATGAATACACCTTCTCTACTCCGCGCGGGCGTTTGTTACGTTTGGAGACGGTAAGTGTGGAGCCGGGACTTTCCACTTGGTGATCGTTGCGAGACGACAAGGGGGACTTGTGAACTTTCACTTGCGGGGAGGGTGGTCGCCGATTGTTGGGATTCGGGTCCGGACAGATTTCTCGAATGATGGGTAAAGTTTTTGATGAGAAACTGCCATCGATCATGATCGTTTGTGATTAGATTGAAATACTCTGTAGTAGATGATTTGTTAGATGAAAATGACTTTTTCATATTATACTTTATAATTAGCAAGTTGTGTTGTACAGAATTCTATTAGATAAGAATAAGGCAATAAGTAACTAAATGATTCCGTTATAATGAAGAAATTAAAAGTAAATTTGTTTGTAATAGCCGACGATTACAAGTACATATATACATACTTAAAAACTATACGTAGATATTGTAAATAATATAAATGTTATTACATTATGCATAATAATTGCAAATGAGAGCGATTTTAACGATATTGATCTACAAATAATATCTTTCAAAAAGCTAAAATACTGAAATGCAAATACCGATAAATTATTAATAAAAAATTTATTTCTCAAAATAAATATTATTTCTAATCGAAATATTATTGAATAAAACATATGTCGAATTCGAATTCTTTATAAAAAGATTTAAAAAAAGAGTTATAATTACATCCAAACTCGATATAGCGGAATGATAATGTAAATAAAACTATGTTTTAATTGCAAATTTAATAGTATTAGATTATGAAATATAGTGTTAAACTTATTTTATTTCAAACCAAATAAAATAACATGCCCTATACGTTAAATTAAAAACAAGCGTGTTACAAGCGCACATTAGTAAAACTTACGTATGGAGCTCCGATTCTCCGAAACATCGTAGTATGAATCTGTCACTTGTGTCGAATGTAGCATATCTCTGCTAAGTTGTGCCGGGTTGATGCCACCTTACCGACCCAGAGTCGTTTTTGCCCTACGAAAATCGGTAGCTGTGATCACCCTTCCACAAATCTAAAAATAAAATCGCTTTTAATTAAAATAATTCACTTGAGACTTTTTGGTAAAATACTATAACAATACAAGATTTTAGATTATTTTGTTGTCGTTCATATAAATT
Organism: Invenusta paracnida; assembly: GCA_036023295.1. Classification (NCBI taxonomy): domain Eukaryota; kingdom Metazoa; phylum Platyhelminthes; order Proseriata; family Coelogynoporidae; genus Invenusta; species Invenusta paracnida. Next base: position 3,802 of record JAYRBW010029815.1, read on the forward strand.
TATATATTTTTTCCATTTATGTATATAATAACAGAGAGTACAGTGCATGTTGTTGGTAAAAAAAATATTTTTATAATTTTCGGAAGAATATTTAATTATCAAATGAAATATGATATATTTTAAATATCAGGTAGCGAGATTATATACGAGACAGGTTACATTATCATGGGATGAATAAGATATAATATCTTACTTTGCTACTAATGTTTTTGATGTGGAGGCTCAGGCTGTCGAGAGGTTTTCTATTTGTTTTGCAGAAAAGCACTTGTTGAGGTCCTTCCTCCGGAAACTTTTATTTTAATATGTCCACATATTTGTGGAGAAATCTGGAAATCTCAGACACAATTTTTAAAATTGCGCTTCCATATTTGGAAGAAGTTTTGTGAGAACCTTAAAAGGAAAAATATTTATGCTCTATTGGTTTCAATTATAAGCTAACATAGCTAGTAATAAACAAAATGAAATTAAGTGGATGTTATAATTATTGCATTAATAATCATAAATAAATTCTCAATTTTAGTCATAAATAAAATACAAATATATCATAAATAATCCAAGTAAATAAATGTTAATAAAAACATCGAGATATTCTAGATGTATCGATGAAATATAATTAATTATTTTGAATATTTTACCTCCATGTCGTGAGCATTTTAACTGCAATGTAATGCAGTTTTCATCAATCTGCATGAGCTTCTCTATGGTTTCCAAGGTCATGTCCTCCAGTGGAACCCAGAGCACGGGATAGAAAGCGGCAAAAAGTAAAAGTAGCAAGTCTCTTAGTCTGAAATAATGTTAATATGAGTGAAGTAATACTGTTAAAGTATTTGCAACTTTCAAACTATAAGATAAAAGTTCAAAATATGATGGATATAAGTCTTATATGATACATAAATTTCAATCATCACCCTTATTTTTGTAATATGAGTGCTTTATATGTTTATAGTAGTGTGACTACGTATAGCCAATTGTACCAAATGAATTAAAACTATAACTTACGTCTTGAAGTCCAAAGGATGCGAAAACGCTCGCTTACACGCTTCTCATACGGCCTTGAGTTCCTCAGGCGTTGGCATGGAAGACCTCTTTTCCATCTGTTTATCAATCTTAAATGATAAATTCGATTATATATAATAAAGTGAACAAATTTAAATTAAATGTAATACTATTCAAATGATTCATTAATATCCAACAAAATTATAAGTAGTACGTTTTTTTCTAAATAATTACGAAATTGTTTTTTTAGTTCGACTTCTAAGTTACTTAATAAATACATGAAAATATAAACAGTACAGAAATGTATTTGTATTATACATGTTGTATTATATTTATTAATGATTGATATATTCACTGGTTAAAAGTACTCATAAACACATTATACTATTAAGATTAACTGTCTTACCCAGTGTGAAACACACTATAATAACTTATATGACATGTACGAATATTACTTCATTAAATATACAACACATTTGTATATTTTAAACAGAAGTCAGAAATCCTAAATATATTATACGTATATATAATTTGTGTGTTTATAAAATGTAGGTGTTTATTATAAGAAGCTAAAGGGCCCTAAAAGTATTAATATACATTTTAAAGACTTACTTTTTGCGACTGGGTAATTCTAAATATACGGCTTTTCGCCTGCCGTACTTGAGTTTGAGCTGTTCGGATCTGCTCTATAGAATAATCCCGAAAACAGTCCACGCGTTCTGAGCCAGAAAAATTGGTTATGTTCCACACATATGCTTCACCTGCGAAAAATAATAGAACATTTTCACATTATAAAATAGTGTACTTTATTATCGTTAACTTGATATTTATTTAGCAATAATGTTCCTGATTGTGTTTCTTAAATAAAATAGTTTATGTATTTGTAATACATTTTAAACAATTCAATACATAATATAAAATTAGTTTATCAATTACTGAATAGTGTTATCTACATAGTAAAAATTAAGAAAACACAACAAAAATCTAGAAAGATCCTGCGCTAAATAACAATATACGTATGTCATATATGAAAGATGTATAATTACCCAAAGAAATGAAATCGGAGCAGTATTTCAGTTGACTTGTTTCAGAGAGTGACTTATCAAGCTCCCGGTAGATAAACAAATCAGAATCAAGCAATGATGCTATATCTGCTGCTCTCCCAAGTATGATTGATTGCTGCAAATAGTAGATATATATATTTAAAAAAATATTATATTATTTGTAGATTTTCAATTTCTTACTTTATTATACCAGCTTAAGAGGCAGTTTTTAATTGCCGCTAAGCCTTTGTCAATGGCAGATTTCCCTTTTCCACCTTGAAAAGTATGGTAGGATAAAAGAAGACCACCGAAATTGTTTCAGCGCCTTGTTGTTTCCTTGTCCAAATGGAAGCGTTCTCCCTTGTTAAATGAGTTTAGGTTGCCATATTTTTAAGCCAGTTTTGATTCCAATTGTTCTTCGATTGGATCAATCTATAAATTACACAATTTAAATATGAAGTAAGATTATTTTTATTATTTATTCCCACTAATGCCATTTTGTTTATCAAAGTGTTATAACTCAATAGTTCTACTTACTGGAAGATCTTCTACCTCAACAGGTATTTCTATCGCCTTGTGTTTGCGATATATGTGATCGCGCAAATATTGAAACTAAAATTTTATACGTGCAAAATATCAATATTGTGATAATTACGATAAACAAATGTATTCTACTTAGTATAATTTTATGGTACATACACATATATACTTACCAGTTTTTTACAACGAGGGCACTCCTTGAGATCTAGCTTGTTGTTTTTGTTTGGCTTCTTGAACACAATGGACGTGAAATTGTCTATAGTTGTCTCAGGCCAGTTGTGCGACCTCAAATGTCTCTTCATGTTCTTTGAGGAGATCAGCCTGTGGCAGGTGAAGCACTGTGCCAAGCTTCTCCCATCCGAGCGTACAACTTTGTCCACTATTTAAAATATATTTATGACAAATAGTTAGAATTATAATTAGTTTAAAATACTTAAAATGATAAAAAATGTAAAAAAATATTTTTTTATCTTAGTATATTATTAATTTAAATAATGATTTGTTAAAAAATATTATTATCAGAAAGTGAAATAATTGACTTTAAATGTACAATTACTTGTATTTCATTTGAATAACATAAGTTATTATATTTATAATAAGTCGTAAAATATATTATTTAATATATAATTTACATTGTATTTAAATATGAAATATGATTATTTAAAATGAGTATATATACGTTTATAGACATATTTATTTATTATAGTTTTAATTAATGTGTTAATATTTAATTTCATATTTACTTACAGTTTATGTTAGGAACAACTACTCGGTAACCTGCTGCGTCCGATCTCTGCTTAAATCGTGAAACGATGAAATCCTCTGAAATTAAATAGAAAAATTAGCTTTCATCTTAAACTTGAAAAATACAATATCTAGTACAAATATCTTACGTCCAACTTCAATATCCCCTTCCACAACATCTGTTGGTAGCACGAAATTTCTATCTGTTGGAGGAATTACATTACATAAAAAAACTTTAGTAAAAATGTACGCCAATCATTCTAACTAATGCTTATATACTGATCTATAATTGTGATAAAGTAATAATCAACATACAACTTATAGAATACTAGGCATAAAACGCACGTCTTATAATTCCAAACATTTCTAACGAATCTATACATACATATATAAAATGGATTAATCAGGAAACTCACCTTCAACTTCCATGTTAATTGCAGAATCAGCTGTCTGTTCAATGTATTCTAAACAATATAATATTGAACATAAATAATTACATGTATAAATCTGTATGGATTTTGTGTGTTACATGTTACTGTATATGTTTGACAAAATATAATAAACTATTGTAGAATTGAGACATATAAAATTGACATTTAATATTAGCAGATAAAAAAGTACACTAATTGATTTCCAAAAATTAAAGAATACTATAAAACATACCTTCCACTTTCATATTATTTTCAGAATCAATTGTCGCCGCTTCAGGGACATCTAAGAAAAATATTGAAACGTATTTATTTTATTGTATATATAACAACAATAAGCCATAAATATATGTTCGCAATGTCTATTCACAATAAAAAAATAATCAGGCACAGCGTTTCCTTTAATATTTTGTATAATATATGGGTATCAATAATATTTTCAAAGCTATGTTATGTATAGCTGTTAAACTAACACAATATGTTAACTAATTCGAATTGGATACATTCATTATTATTCCTTATAAGTTGATCACAATTAACATTTAAACAGACAAATAAATATTATAATATATGAAAAACATTTTACACTAATTTGCTGTTTTATTACTGATTTGCAGTATTTACAAACAGTCGAGGCCAACCTTAAATGTAACTATCATCAAATGATGGTAGCAAATTAAGAGAAAATTTGATTGTACGATTGTTTTGAGTAAAGACCCTCAGATACGATTTTAAGATAAGTAATATATTACATAGATATAAATGTGCTCAAAGTTAATATATTACTATATAATATACAGATATCACTATTATATTAAAAAAACAAGAACAATTGTTAATTTAAAACCCTCCAGGAATATATTTCTCTATATTGGATTACATAAAAAAACTCACCTTGATTGGTCAATGGAATTGTTTCAAACTTCATTACTGAGGAATTATACACACAAAATATTATTAAAATATATAAATATTAAACAGAGTAACATAATATAACAAACTATTTTATTTTTCATTTATTTATATAAAAGTCATTATTAATTTTCTAACATACTATGTTTTCAATGGCAAATTCCAAAAATTATGTGTAATTTTTGAAGCTATATAATATTTCAAATAGTAATTACAATTCAAATAGCATACATATCATTCATAAACATTCTTTAGATAACTGTAAATCAATATTCAATTATATAATCTTACCTTCATCAGTTAGTTGGATTATTTTAAAATTAATTTCTGAAGAATTCAGTTATTGGCTAAGTAAAATGCATAAATGTAAATATAATACATAATATATAGACATTTATATACAATTTTGTAATTTATACATAAGTATAAATATGTATAAATAAGAATAAGTAAGAATAAATCTTTGTTGTAAAATGTATCTTTTTGAGAAATAAAAAAATGCTAAAAGTTAAATAAAAGTTATTACAAATACAAAAATATAACATACATATATTTATTTAGATTTTTAAATATTATAATGAATCTATTCATAAATTAAAATATGTTAAATTAAAAGGTATATTTGATTTACATTTAAAAGTAATTATACCTAAGGTACCTACATTAAAACATACTGATGTCACAAATAACACCATATAAATTTCAATGGAGTGGTCAATAATGTTCTACTGTATCAACAAAAATAAATAAATATCATTATTCCAAAAAGTATATCACAAACTAAAAAATGCCTTGGCACATTATTAAGGTAATAATAATATGCATGAAACCATAGAGTGTATTGTAATAAGTACTATTTACTTGACAGTAAGGGATAGAAATGAAGGTATAATTAAGAAATAATATATAATTATTTAAAAAGTATTACAAATTACTTTATAATTTGAAACAAGAAGTCTAAAATATCTTATTTAACAATTATTCTTGCTCATTAAAGCTTGATTGATTCTATGTTTACAAAATAAATAAATATTCAAAACTAACCAATTAGTATATTTAAGCTACTGCTAGTCTTCTTTCATAAAGTTATGATTGCTTACATATCACATCTATGTGTAAATAGTACATTTTGTAATTTTTGTATCTTCAAACTCAATATTTCTTTAAAGATGATTTAATACATGTACATATTATTCTCAAAATATAATCTTTATTCCAAATGATAAGATTGTAGTTATGCTAATATAAATTATTACTGAACCAACTATATATATTTAATAATAGAAACAAAAATTATTTTGATATATTTCTAAAAGAAATTAATTTAATTTCTTATAAAGACTAATATTCTTACTTACTATGAATTTTATCACAAAATATTAATATTAATGTAACTGTAACCTTTCTATCATTCTACTTTTTCTTAATATAATAGTTATAATGAATTATTAAAATTTATTGTAAATCTGTATATTTTATCAAAACAACTTTATAGAATTTAAAATCTGTAATTCCATCTTCCTGATAATATATTTATCATATCTGTCAACAAAAAAGTAATAGCAGAAACTCCAGTTGAAAACTTTAATAGGGTTATTAACTTTTAAGCCTGTAATATGACTTTACCTAAAATGCATTCTTCATATCTATCAAAAAATAAAGCTAAGTAGTGTCTTTTTTTAACAATAAATTGGAATATATTTTCCTTACTATATATTTTAGTACAGGCTCTTTATCATTTAAAGCAAAAATATAAAAGTAATGTATCAGATGTAAAAATTAATATTTCCAATCTATAAATATTTCAAATTTGGAATTGGGAACTTGATCAGTGGGACCTATAACTTCTTTCATAAAAAGTATCAGTACTTATAATTGTCAGTCATTCAATATTACATAATTATCAGTCTTGAATTTCATAAAAAAAAGTATCAAACTGATAATTATTAGTAATGTAATAATATGTATCAGTGGAAAGTATCAGTGTTTTTAAATTAAATTGCTGCTTTTCATGAACAAACTTAACTGATAATTATAATCAGTGAAAAAATTGTTGAAATTCAATCAGTTTAAGCTTGTTAATAAATTGAATTATATATAATTGAATATTGTTTGCATTATAAATTAAGTCAATCAAGTCGTCATTGAATCAGAATGCAATAAGTTAATCAATGATAGATAGCTAAAAGAGTCATGTATTCAATTGCAGATACAAAGCAAAATAGTGTCAGCTAAAAAGTGCAAGCAAAAAGCAACAATAATTTGTGCTATATGCCACATTTTCCAGACATTGATAAATATGCTTATTATTAATTTACCTATTTTTCATATCAGTTAGTATTGGATATAAGGTATATAAGAAACATACTCTAATTTTAAGTTTATATGTATATCACCAACAGTCCCTTTAATGTCTGTATATTGCCAGCAGAATTTAAAAAATATTAGTAATTTCACTGATAATTGTGCACTAATAATTATCAAACTGATATTTTATATGAAACAAGTCACTGGTAATAATTATGTATATATTGTATTATAATACAAATTATACTATCTATCCTAGTTGTATTATAATAAATTTGAATTGATTATTTTATAGAAATCATTTCTGTATTTCTAAATTATTGAAAAAATAAAGACTTCAATAATTTACTGATTTTATTATGTTTTTTTCTAGGGGTTGGCATAATTAACTATCAGTGGTATATGTTTAAAAAATATAACTAATGTTATTATTTTAAAAATTATACTGAAAAGAAAAGCTTATTTATTATAAAAGTAAAACAAAACTTTAAAGTAACAGTTAAAGATTATTATTAAGTAAGATATTGCTATTATCAATCATTTTAAGATACTATGAAATATAATAATTTATTATATATAATTATTGTTTTGATTTTTTTAACTGAAGTTTTATATAATTATATATATAAATATTATTATATATTCTTTTAGTGTTATATATATATAATAGTCAACAAGAATCTTGTTAATGTAATAATGTCAATCTTATTTCTGTGCTTTTTAATATAATCTCCAATTTTCTCAGATTTACAAAATTAGTATAAGGCCTATTTATATAGATTAATTAACTTAGTCTAGATCATGTATAACTATTAAATATAGGTATGTATCAAAGTGTCTATTGGTATATATCTTTATATATATAGGTAGCAGTGGTGGTTGCAGGGGGGAGCTTGGACAGCAAGTGCTCCCCCTAAATTAAAATTGGTGCCTTTTTAAAAATGTAGTATTGACTAGTGAAAAACACATCTTTGTGGCAAAATATGCATTTGTTTCCTGAAAATAATATTATACCAATTTATATTGCTCTTCTACCTTTAACTTTGTGTGAACCTATAAGGTATTGTGCTTCCCATGGACAACCCATGGGTAATAATTATTCAATAGTATTAAATAGTGTTAAATATTATTAGTATATACACATAGTAATAGCATGGAGAAGCTGCTATTGGTATGTATGGTAAAAGCTGATTGTATTAAATCCAAGTAACTCTGATTAGTATTAGAATCTATAATATCTAGTAACCCTAGAGAAAGGTAAAGACCATCAGTAGGTGATCTCCAGATATTTCTTGCATATAACAAATGAACAATATTTACCAATAATATTTAAAGGTGAGTACATGTATGTACCATATAACAGTTGCCTATATTTATATTTTTTTATCGCCAAAAATGGCAAAAAGCTGGTTAGCTACAGACAATTTTAAAATATATAAATTCATTCAAA
>JAYRBW010029826.1:0-12220 GCA_036023295.1 Invenusta paracnida
CCCCCCCCACACAAAATTCAATCTTCCGACGTGCCTGTACATATATATTTATAATATAATGGAGCTGAAATGTGTCAGAAAATATGTATAAATCAATCTGCGTAATGATTAATTTTTCCACCATAAATTTCAAATAGAATATACTTAAAAAAATATTAGTGTTGCTTAGCCGTGTTATACGTTTTATAAGATCAGCTTAAATAACAGTAATAATAAATTATACATTTATAAGCACTTGTATAGAATTTATTGTCTCAAATCTTAACTATATCAGACAATATACATACTCTATAGTAAAGATAATTCTTGCGTGTCAGCTAAACGGAATGTTAGACATACCACAATTTAAATAATAATTACAAATGCCTAATTATATATATGTGCGACGTACAACGTACAACCTATACGAAATATAAAGATAACTACACGTACATACATCATAATGGCACAAAACATGTACATACATCGATAAAATATGTATCGCTTTATGTAAATATGAACCCTTTTGAGTTCACTTGGAGTCCAGATACACATTTATCACTTGTTGAATTAATTATCGCGTGAGTTTATAAGCGTTTGGATTGCACCCCTGTCTGCTCGACAATACAAAAGATTATTTGATCATAAGAGGTAGATTCAGTGGTTCAATTATTATTAATTATCGAGCTCACGAAACGATAATTTATCACAGCGTTATTAAGCAATCGTTTTGTAATCACTCATATACACACACGATCCAGGACGTGTACATAACTGATCTTAGTTTGCTGTACTATTGTGTGGTTCGCATTTTGAGTTGTTCAGACGAATATATCAGAAGCTATTTCGTACAAACATGGCTACAACTCCAATTTTTAATGTTAAGATTAATAAATCAGCTAAATCGGTAAGTATATATTTGAAATTGTATTTTATACATCCTCTAAAAAAAGGAATGAATTATTTTTCTTAGAATATATATGCAATCATTAAATGAAAGATGTGTTTTTCTTTAAAAAAATTGGAAAAACAATTAGGACAAATCCAATATGGCCGAATACGCAAAAATTATTCTATTTACAAGAATATATTAATTTATTCATAACTTAAAAAAAAAAAATAATAATAAAATAATAAAACAACGATTGCTGGAAAATTTAAACGGTCGCATAATAAAAATACAAATCGGATAAGTTCAATGGCGGCCACCATATTGAATTCGTCCGAATTGTGTTTCGTATTTTAGTGTATAATGCTTCCTGAAGGATACATATTTTGTCATTTATTACATTGTCAGTGTGGTATTAATAGTTCAATGAGTTTCCAAGTTGTTTCATAGCAGTTCTCTTAAAATTATTGTTTAATTTGAACTTATAGAATGTTAATATGGAAATCATTACGTTAAGGACTACTTTAATTTTAAAGTTTAAATTGAAATATACTTAAAATAGTTTATAATTTAAATATGCATTTAAAAAAAACAATTTTATTTAACAAAACGTGGTTTTACGAGCTTTATCATAAATAGTATTAATCAATTTATATTAAATAATACATATATATAACAATTGTAAAATATTTGTGAATATTTTCAATACACATAAGTCAATAAATATTTTTAAATGATCCAGACAATTTAAGTTAGCGACGCACATTATATGCTTTTATAATAATTTATCTAATCGTAGGTATAAATATAAATATATATTTATATTCACCTATATGCGTATATATTGTTGAAGTATTTGTGTGGCGGAATATATTCAGGCCTATTAAAGATTGTTCCCCCCATATAATTTTTAGGATGGTCCAAATATCTACTTTTACTTAAGAGGTAAACTTTTAACATTAGGACGAAGGAGGTAAACATTTTATGATAAGTCTAAGATTTAATTATATTAAAATTGAATAATTAAGTGCGAGAAAAAATTTACAGAGAACATATTGAAAAATATTTTTATTATATTTAAATGTATTTTTTCCAAAGGCGATACATTTTAATAAATAACAATTTTGATTGCCAGTGCTTATATGTTGACAGGTTTTAATTATCTCATATAAATGGATTAATAACTACCAAAAAGAGACATTTGTTTAATTTGATGACAACACCAAGATATTTTTTACTATGGAGAAACTGGACTTCTTAAACAATTAATAGATTGGATAGATCTTCTAAAACTCGAAATATATCGGTTATTCAAAAGCTATCGAAAAGAGCCTTAATTTCTGCTAGAATATTCAGAAAATTTTGCTAATGTAAAAATGAATACAGAATACCTTAGAATATTTCTCTCCTTTAAATAGTGATATTATTTCATACGTGTATTTATAGGAGATAACGTAAAATTTCCCTTTAATAAGCATCTAAATATTGTAAAAAGGGTCTCTTTTTACGATTTCCCTTTAAGCTCATTTTAAATTTTATATTGTTTGCAGCCAAGCATGAAGGTGTCGACAATAAAGAGCAAAATAATCGTCGCCGACATGACAGATATAGCCACGGAGCCCTGGTCCGTTCAACTCACACCCAATGACATAATCATGCCTCGAGGCTACATTCAACTTTGCTACTTCTTCAAGAACAACACGAAGAAGAGTGGATTCATGGCCTGGCGCAAATTGAAGCGTTCGCTGAGCTACGCTCTCCGTTATTTCCCTATTCTCGCGGGTCGATTGCGCAACCTTAAGGACGGCGGTATGATTGTTAAGGTGAACAATAAGGGCATCCAGTTGATCAAGGCAAGCGCCGACTTCAGCATGACCGACATTGAGACTAAGGGGGGCGTGGATATGAACCTGGTCTCCACTGGTATAACCCCAGCCTTTGTGGACATTCCCTACCTCCTCCGAGTGCAGATCACCTATCTCAAAGACAACTCGGTCATCCTCTGCGCTCTTGTGAACCACAGTGTTTGCGATGGACCGGGCGCTTTCACCTTTCTGCGAGCTTGGGCCGAGATCGCCTCAGCCCGAGACAACGCTCTCGCAGATCTGGCAGTGGACCACGAACGCAAACCGCTCTATCCTGACTTTAAGCCGGCTCGTTATCCCCACGAAGAGCTCAGAGTGTACAGACCCGAAGAGTGGGATCAATCCGAAGAGCCTACGCCACCCGCCTGCGCACAGTGCACTTTCCAACTGAGCTCGGATAAGTTAACCCAGATCCGTAAGCGAATCGAGGAGACGGACTGCGCGGTGACCAATCAGAACATAATCTGCGCCCTCTTCTGGCGCTTTGTAACACGGGCCCGTGGACTTGCAGAGGGTTCCCAAACCGCGGTTGGGGTGGCCTGCAACGGCCGTAGTCGGATCGACCCTCCTCTCCCTAAGGGCTACTTTGGGAATGCCGTGTTTTACGGGTCAGCTCGACTCGATACGGAACAGGTGATGGCAATGCCGGTGGCTGAGTTGTCAGTCTACGTACACGAGGCAGAGGACAACATTAACGATGACTACATCCGTTCTGTCATCAATTGGATCGAGAGTCAGCAGGACAAGAGTCTGATTGGGCCCGGCTTTAATTGTTGCTATGGCAACGATCTGGCCATTTCCTCGTGGTCTCAGCTCCCTGTATTCGATATGGACTTCGGCGATGGGCGGCCCATCTCTTTCAAGGTCCCGTTCTTGCCTGTGGATGGAGTAATGATGATTCTGCCTCTCCGAGAGGATGGAGATGTGGAGGTTACCCTGGGACTGCAGAAGGATCATCTTGAAAAGTTGTTGGAAGACGAGGAAGTTAAAAGTCTGCTGCTGTCGTAAAATGAAAAGAGCATAGTAAACGTTTATTTGCTCTGCTATATATCGATATACCTATATGATCCATAATCGTTCATATGATCTACGATCGAAGAACGCAGCTAAAATACTTACTCATATTTACATATATTAAGAGTTAAAGCTCACGTTATCTTTTTCGTGACAATTAAACTGCAAACCATGTCTAAGCATGTTAATTTAATAATAACTGTTCTCCGGTTTCTCTTTCTAGTATTTTTTAATTAGGTACATATATTTCAGTACAATTAGGTATATATCTTCAATGCATTAATAAAAAACGATGTGTATAAACGTATATAATTTGCTTAATTTTAATGTTATACTTTTATAATAATTATTTTTAAATTACTTAATAAAAAAAACATGAATATATAAATAATACTTTCATAATATTTTTTTCTTTTCCATTTGTGATGTAAATATCTAGATTTCAATATATTTTGGGATATATTCCGCAATCCGCAATACGAAATAACGATATTTATCTCAAATTCTTCAAAATAATTGGATTAGAATTATCGATTTAAGGAATTTAATTTGAAGTCAATTAATTGACGTATAATTTGTATAAGAATCGCCTTCAGTTTTGTTCGATTATTCAAAATATAGAGTATTTATATTTTTGTCAATAAAATTGTATTATTAAAATAAATTTGATGCAAATGATAAAAAGTACCTACCTAGTATTAAATATTTTTATTAATTTAATTTTAAAAGAAAATATATAGATTGATATAATTTTTACATTTAGTAAGTAGCTTTTTATTGTTTGTATATTGAAAACTATTTTATTAAATAAACAATTTAATTGCTGCGAATTTTTAAAAGCATTATTTTGCAAAAGCTTTCGGGTAGGTGAATGGTAGTTAAACTACATACAAAATCAATAAGAGTTAAAACTATATGTCTAATTACTCTATGGTTCAAGGAATCTTTCCAGTTATATAATATATTTTTTGTTGATCAAATATCGACATAGTTATACTACGTTTTAAACATTATTAAATTCTTGCGCAAGACTTAACTGAAATGAAAGGCACTATGAAATTATTTGCATGATAAGCAAGCTCAGAATATCCAGTTACTTATCCATAACTATCCATGTATATGCCGAGGTGGGAGGGAAGGGGGAGGCGGTCATGGGGCTAGAATTTTTAAACGTCCTAATAGAGTAGAGTTTAGAAACTACGAATGTAATTAATCAAACCTTTTTTCTAACAATTTTCATTGAAAAAAGATAAAAATATTTTATTATACAAAATTAAGTAAAAATACGCATTTTTATTAATTAAAATATATGAAATTAAAAAATATATTTAATACACTTATTTTAAGTGAATTTTTATAATAATTTTTATCAGTACCCGAATCAAAGTTTTACCGTTTTTGAGAAGGATATGAATTTTTAATAACAAACTATGTTTATGTTTCATTTTTTTTACAAAATATGGTGTATATTTAGATATGGTCACGTGACCACCACTTTGTGTGCACAATAGTGAATAGAGGGCTAAAAGTTGTACAATTTTATTTTGGGAAAAGTCGCAGAAACTAATATTGCTCCATTTGTTCATTTAAAAATCAGAGCAAAAATTCGGGAGGAAAGCACTCCCACCCCACCTCTTGAATGGATAGCCTTAAAAAATAACGCGCTTTATCATTTTTTTAGTCAAACATGTTAAAATACGAATTTGATCCCATTATTATTTCAGACTTATAAACAACATTTTATTTCAAAAAAATGTCTTATAGTTTTATGAATATATTAAATCATAGTAACTATCAAATTTTAGAAATTAATACTTAATTTTTTTGTGTTTTCTACATTTCTGATTAAGTAAGCTAGCATAAACGCATTGTTCATTATATTCAATCCTTATAAAGAGAAGTTTTAAAGAATATTTTTTAAAGTGACCTATAAAAATTTGCTCTCTTCTTATTTAAAATAAATAAAAAACTATCACTTTTTTCGCTTTGGTTTAAATTTCTTCTGTTTTTGATAACTTCAAATAGTTTGTATACTTTGAAGCTTTATCACATTTTATTAAACGTAATAATAACAATTAATTTGCTCTCGTATAGTATAATACTGGATCATCCAATGGTGATTTTAAGAAATTTACAAAGTGATTGGTTTATGTCAGACAATTTATGATCAACATGTGTCTACGTATATTATGAAAGGAACATAGGTATGCAATAATAAATCTTTACAATTTGCATACAGCATTTTTAAAACTAAAGAGGTCATGATCAGTGCTGAGACCCTTAAAATTCCAAACCCCCGCGGGCATTTGAGCTAAAGAGTGAACGTGAGTGCAAAAGTTATATCATTGCATGCTTAGCTGAGGTATGATCGAAGTGCTATACTCTCTTAATTTGACCGCTGTTATCACAAAGCGTGGTTTTAAAGATCGTGTGGATGTATAACACTAAATATGGTGTGCCTATATGTATAGGAGGTAATCGGTGTGTATATTCTCAAATTGTACAGGTATGTTTGTAGTATATGTTTGAGGTATTAAATATTATTTGTGCTTTTTAAGTGGGTTAATTGATGTATACATATGTAGTTATAATACGCGCATGAAATATACAAGAGCTTGTCAAATGAACTAACTCATTTCACACGAGAAATATATTTGCAAGTCGATGGCCTGTTCGGATTTTATATATTATGTAGATAACTCATAGTGATGTTACACCTCATTAACTAACGGTTTTCTGTGTAGTAATTGTTCATACATGGTTAGACATGCATAGTCATTAATGTTTAAATCGTGATTATTTCAAAGATTAGATATTAATAAAAATAAAAATATGATTATATATTAAATCACATTTTATTTTTTTATAAAAAAACATTTTTTACAAATATATTGTTATATTATATTATTTAGACTAATTATAGTGATAATGCATAATGAGGGGCAATATCTAATTACAACATTTATACGCCTACAATGCACCTATGCGTATGTAGATAATTTGTTTTACAAATATTAATTTAATACTGCAGTGTCGGGCATTATATAGTGTAATACAGACAAGATAATAATAAGTCAATAATTCAAATACTTATTTATTTTTAATATGTCACTAATAAGTACATTGAATAATGACAACATTTAAACAAAATCTCAAATTTAGTTTTGTGGCATTTTTTAACAGAATTATTCGCAATAATAATTATGTGAAATGTCATTCTTAAATCATAGAAAAAGATTCGACATTATTTATCTATGCTTAGGAAGGACTCTTTCCTTTAATATCAACAGCTGTTATTACTTAAGTATATAGTTGTAAGGTTTTTGAAATTTATTCATTAATTGACAAATTCTTAATTAATAATTGCACCAGTTTTTGTGAAAATTCGATAAAAGAAAGATAACATTTAAAGTACTCTAAATGCTCAAGTATAAATTGTCAAATAGAAAATATATTGTTTTCTTTATTCAATATTTTATTACTGTCTTTCAAAATCTACATTAAATTTTGCATATTTTATATATATTATATATATATTATTATTGGTGCCTACATGTCTGTAAGTAACCATAGCTTTTATTCAATAGTACATAATACATAAAACAAACATTTATTTGGACTATTTCTAGTTTCAATATGCGCTTTCAAAATTTGTAATATAGTGCGTGGTAAATGACAGTGAAATTTATTTATTTAAATGCTATACAAAAAATATACATAACATTAGGATGGTTATAACCGTATATTTAGAAGTAGTATTTTAATTTAGTACCTTCCTCGTAAATGCCAGTAGGTAGGTACTTCATTGTTTTTCGGCTATTTGTTATCGTTTCAAACGTAGACATTGACCGTAAGAAGGTATAAAGTTGAAAGTATAATAAGGACATTTTACAATTAATGTTGCAGTACTGTCAAAAAAGGTTTCTTTGGAGGGTTTTTTGGAGAAAATTGTTAATTAGCGGTTCTTTGGCGAAAATATTCTCTGGAGAACTCTTTAGCACAAAAATTTCTTTTAGAAAATTCTTCAATTAATCCTTTTTAGTTGTCTAAATTTAATACATATACGTAAAGATATTTTCAAAAAATTGTAATGTTTATTTGAAACATTGTTTAATAGAATCAATCAATAGTTAGTTAAGTTTTGGTGTTACATGTATGCTTCTATACTTAGTATTTACTATTTTTGCTAGAATTAAACGTTATACCTAAACTTTTAGTTTAAAATCGGTGAATTAGGTACTAGAAACATCTTTAGAATAATTATTAAATACTTTCATTGAAATTTGTAGCTAAATCAATTATCAATACAATAATAGAAATTAAAAAAATATTCTATACAACAATATTTAAAGGACAACTTGTGAATGTTTTGGAATTAATAATTAATTAAAATATTCTACCTAAGTATACATATGTATATATGTATATAAAAAATTCTAATATAGATAATATTATAGTACTTGTACGTATAGAGTAATATAAATTGTATTTCGGAATAAATGCGCACAGATACGAAGACGTGAAGTATACAAGACAAAATGATTACATTGGTAATTCTGGGTATATTTATTTTTTTCCCATTTTTATTGTTATAGTACTTTGTTTTTTAAGTTTTTTTTAATTCAATATCAAATGTGGAAGACATTTTGATGCCTGAGTACTATGAGGCGCATAGAAGAAGAAGGGTATCCGTGTGGATGGGTTCTATGTGAGGGCAACAGAGAATGGAGAGCTATGATCCGTAATTTAAAGTAGATGAGAACAAAAGTATGATTTATGTGTATGTTATTTTGTTATTTATCTAATTTTGCATTCTCCAACATTTCCTGTTTGCGTATTTGATTTTCAAGTGATACAGTTATACATACTATTATTAAATACATTATTAGTAGGTATTGGCAATTTACATAAAATAGTGAAGGTTAAATGTGCGTTTTTCTCTTTTCCTTTTCTTTCAGATAGATAAATACAGTACTGATATGTAAACACTTAAATAATTTATATTTGAGACTATGTTGTTGTTTTAAATATTAAAACAGAAAAATTATGGTTTTCAAATTTGCTTCACACAGCTTATCTAGAGTGATATTTATTATTATGGTCAAATATAAACATTTAAGAATTAACATTTGACATTGAACATTTAAAAACTAACAATATTATTATATCACACAATCTTAAAACCAAGTAATTTAATCAAGATAAAAAACAAATTAGAAATAATTTCAAGGATAGTAAATAAATAGCAATTAGTTTATTACTAATTATTCCACGCAGTCAATTTGAATTCTCCAATCAACGATCTTTATTGTAATAAATTAACTATTACTTAATTATTTCACTAGTTTGCAGAGAATTTTTTATGAATTCATGAATTTCAAATGACTCGCTAAGCTCCAAAATAATATTAATATATACAATATTACAAAACTCCAATAATTGCAATTGTAATAAAAACATTTATATAATCCAAATAACATTAATCTACTCGGTGACTATTTTAGCTCTCAATAAATAAATAAGAATTTTCTACCTAAGACATCAATACCCAAGGTATCAAGAATAACCCAAATTAAGAATTTCGATCCGCCTTGGATGTCAGTATTAATAATCTACATTTGTGGGGACGGTATTTTGGGGGACACGATAAGTAGAAATGGCAGCAGCTGAATCGGTATGACAATAAGACAAAGTATGTTATCTAAATATACAAAGTATTAGCAGGGAGTTTATTCAATTTTGATTTCTGTGTTCAATTTTTGGAAAATCTATACAAACTATATATCTCATACTAAAGTATTTTTAATCAATTTAAATAAAGAGAAACGAATCATACCATATCATTTTATTATATGCTTTAATATATTTATTTCCATACTAATACAGGATAAATTGCATGCACGCTTTTGTTTAGTTATTAATTTTGATTACGATCTTGATTAATTAGTCGCCATGCTTAGTCTTAAACTATGTAGGTATTAAACCGATAATTAGCTCAATGCTGAAGCGCAAATCAGTTTGTTAAAGCCAGGAGTATGTACCGGGGTTCGAACTTGCTACCTTTGGGTTTGAAGGCAGGAGTCCAACCTACTTGGTTGCCACTCTCTTAAATATTTTTATTATTTACTAAACTTTTATGTTAGTATACCATGTCGTGTAACAATATGGTCCTATAATGAAGGTAGTTAATGGTATCTGTAGATAAGGCCCCTAACTATAATCCTATCTCTATGTGTAAAACTTTATTGTTTTCAATAGTTATACGGTTGCCAGGGCAATCTGGAAACCATCACATAATAGATAAATGTCAAAAGATTTTGAAAATTTATCCGGCACACCATTTTTTTATGAAACAAAATTGAAAAGTAAATTCTTTGCTAATTTTTAAGCAAGATACTGATATATATTAATAAGAATACAATGTTATGTGTGTGCACATATATAGTTCATACATTAAATAATAATAAATAGTAAATATTATTTAATCATTAAATTAGATGTTTTGTTTCTTACAGTTTACGATTAGAATTAAAAAAACCATGATCACAATTTGGGACAGAATGTGAAGCAAAATCATTGAGCGAATAACCCAAATCGATTGAATCCATGACGTTCCTGAATAATCTTCGACTCTTGTGTCATTGAGTGTTCCATTTTGAATTCCATAGACGCTGCTTGACAATAGAACCAGGTTTAACAAAAACAGATAACCAGATAAATTGCTGGCAGATGAGTGCATGTTGTTCTACCTTTCTTATGTAAGGTGCTGATTTTATGCTTCTGACAAATTTTATTTTGAAAATATAAATATCTCTGTTGCTTAATATTTCCGACTGGAGTAATGTGCTTGATTATCGTTCAATAGTAAATAATAATTTGTATATTACGAGATTTTCTTATACATATGTTAAAATTGTCTAATAGACTCTGGATTTAACCATATCTCTGACATAAATTATCTACGATACAATAACTCAAATTGTTTATTTTATTTACTGTTGTTGAACTGGCGTTTCAACATCCGGATGTTGTATAGCTATGTATATAATTCAGTATATATATTCATGTATAATATATTCAGTAGGTATAGGTACTCATTTATATAACATTTATGCCAATTACTTATGAATAGCCTTAGTATATACTTTTCACTTTTGAACCACCCTGTATGTATATTATATATAGAATGAAATATTAAACATATCTAATAGGAGCCTTTATACCTACAGGGCAATTAATTGTTAGATACAATTATATACCATAGTTTAATAAACACAGTGTAAACATATAATACATGTTTGTACATTGTATATTTAATTATAAAGAATTGTTCAGTCATTAAAATAATCAGTTCCATTTTTGTAAGATTTTGTAATAGCTGCTATCAAATATGGATTATTTTAATTTTTATTAATTATACTTTTATTCATATATGAATATTTTTGCCAATTCTTATCAGTATTACATTTGGCAGTAATTAACAATAAACAGTGAACACAATAATATAGGGTGTTGTGTGATAAAAAACGTTTTTACATACAAGATTTATTTCATAAAGATTTTATAACAAGGATGAAGAAATATGAATATAATAGTTATGCATAGGAATGTGTTATTGCGTCAAACACATTCATCTCTGTAATTATAATTATTATTATGAATATAATATTGAGTGGATTTTTTTTCAAATAATAGTAAGTTACAAACGGTCACTGTCTGTTTCCATAATATCTTAAATGTTCGAAACTTTGGTTTATGTCTATGTTTAGTTAAATTATCTGATGCACAAAAACGCTATTGTTTATGACGCACCCTATATATAGTATGTATAGTAAAGTTGAAAACAATTTCAAACTTTTCTCCAATAAAATCTGTATCTCTGTCCAGAGTGTGTATCCTGCAGCTGAACCCCGCATCATCGCCATTACGATCCCTTTTCTTTACTCCAGCCTTAAGGATTGTACGCATTCCTCTTGCCGACAAATTGAATATTGTTCATAAATTTTCTTGTAACTGCGGAGCCAGTTATATAGGCAAATCAGAAAGGTGGCTTACCTCCAGAGTTAAAGAACATGTCATGTCCCAAAATGGCTGACAACTTCGCCTCGTCTAGAGGAGCTCTCATATCGAGCTCAATCTGCAAGTATCTTACTGTGGTCCAAGTCTCCAAAACCATTTTCAGTATAGCCCTTTTTCGGCTTAATTGTAATTCACCAAACCAGTAATAAACTTACATCAGTAATAAGTGAAGCGCTGTTATAGTACATTAATTTCAATAAGCCTAAATTATGTATCTAACACGATTTTGACTACAGCTAACTCATCCTCTGTTAAATTTACCTTGTAGCTGATTACCTGTGTGTGAACTCTAATATATTTAATTGACTTTTATCATTTCGCTGTAATTTATCAAAACTATCCTATCTGCATTTTTCGAAATATTGTGAAATCGCATTTAAAGAAATTTATAAGT
>JAYRBW010029837.1:0-12220 GCA_036023295.1 Invenusta paracnida
TTACATATTATTGTAGCTCTAATTCAGGCGCACATTTCTATATTTTTACTTTTCATATCAGTACTTTATATCATGTATTTTTGCCAGTTTGAAAATTCGATCTTTTATGCTGTTTTAGAATGTAAATTATACCATCGCATTCAGGTGGGAATATAAAATGGGGAACTTTGAATATTTAAACAAACATATTTATGCTTTTTTGACCGAGTGAACTCTCTTGGTATTATTACTATATGGTTTCCCTTTCACGATTAATTGGGTTGTTCATCTAATTTTGTACACTGCATAGTAGCCTATCGAACGATTATTTACTATATAACTTATAATATAATACTGTATTATTATAGTTAGGGTATATTGCTTGCATAGTCAAACTAAAAAATCTTATTATGTTTCAGTTTCTAATTTATATTTTTTGTTATTATATAACGGTTGTTTAGCCATCATCATCCAAACCAATTGCACAAGGTATACCAATATTTCGGTTCATAGTGAAATTAACTATAAACTGAGATGAGTCAAGTAAGAACTGAATACTATTTATATTTGGGCAGACATAAATTATGTGCTCTACGGCTATTATTCTTAAAGTGACGAGCAGTATAATAAAGAACGCCGCAGAATTAGGACGAACGGGTGACAACTATTACCGACTTTATATTCAGCGAGACAAATTGTTGTATTGTATAATACAAAACAAACAATTTGTCCCGCTGAATATAAAGTCTTTTGAGACAGACATTTATAGCACGTAGCAGTGATGTATATACCTATACGTACACATCTGTCTATATCAGACTGCTACCACCAAGAATATCACCTGTCAAAGTTTGTGCTTATTATTCAGTAATGTTCAGTCAAATTAGAAATGAACCAAACTGTGATCATTGTTACCTAATTATCCACTTAAGAATGTATAGAGGTAAGATATACCTAGTCTACGCCACATCTCCTACTACTGCTGATGGAATGATGATGGCGGCGCGGCGGTGATACTGGTGTTGGCTCGGCTATAGCTAGGATACCTACCTACTAACTACAATAACAGGAACATTGACTGGTGTACATTTCAGCTCAAGGAGACATCCGATTCTACTAACACTGAACTGAGGTGAGGTGAGGTGTATGCAGCATCAAACCAGACGATCTAATCACAGCTATACGTACTCTAAAATACCGTTTTTCTAGCCTAGCCGTGCGTTACATCGTAGACGTCTATTGAAGAAGGAGTCTCTAGCGGGAGTGGGGGAGGAGAAGAGAGTCGAGGGGGGGGGGCGGGGGTTATTACTTGCTTACCTAGTTTGAAGCTGATTATCACATAATAATGCGAGTGAAATAGCGATCAGTCCATGTCTACCGCGCTGTCCTAGCTAAGCCGTAAATATACCGAGTAAGGGGAAGACAGATGCAACGGCTTAATAATGAGAGATTATATGGCTGACCATTGTTTTCAAAGTAGTGTTTATGAATCGGTATTTGTCACTGTGCACAATGAATGGGTAGTGGTAGTTGAAAGTCAAACCCTATATACCACATCCATGATCGGGTACCATATAGCTAAACTGGTATGTACACTACACTACCCTACTCTGCCCTTAGGCACAAGAAGCCAATCTTTTCGCCTATCAATGCGGCTATTATCTCATACTCTGCTGTACCTCCTATATACATTCAGCTGGATCTGTGTTCGACTCGTCCCTTAATATACGATGACCACTGTGTGTAGTTCCAGTAGGCCTATATTCCATGCAAGTCTCCAACTCCGCAAAAACAATAGCATTAGTGCGCACAATCTATAATATATATATAGTCGCTTATTAGAAAACTGTTTGCATACTTTAGGTTTTTACTGTTAGCTGTTAATACACCGTTGACTGTATACACTGGAGTATGTATGTAGTGTGATTGTCAACGCTGGCTCTCTAATACCTGTTCGTTAGTTACTAATTAACCTTAAGTAGTACGTCTTGTCCTCTATACTGCTCTTGGTCGTCACAGTCAACCATTAGTAAAGAGCATTTACATCAAAATCGATCCGCCATTGGAGAGGTCGCCATTACGAAACTACGAATATACATCTCAGAGTTGTGAATAACACCAAACGCCTCTCGCCTGCTCTGGATTATATTCGGACACACCATTATACAACACAAGATTCAAGAGACCGAAGGAAAAGTGCCAAGCTTAAATACAAATGTTTTTCGGAGTTGGATTATCCCTGCTGCGGATGGTGCAGTATTTTCCATAAATTACTAATCGATTCATTGATCCTATAAGTGAGTGAACAAGTACCTATCCCCTGAGCTGAGTGAGAGGCTGTTTTTTTTCTTGGATGATGGATGAGAACGGAGGATCAATTTCCCAGGAGGATCACCACCAGGCAACTCTTGAGTATCGCCGTAAGAAGTATGCCCTAATTATGGGCTCTGAAAAGGGCGCGTTTTTTGCTACCGGATCGTCTCCAGCAGCGGCTGCAATTCAATTGGCCATTCGACCACAACTGTGCAACGTGGCTGTGGGAACTAATCACCAACATCACCATCACAACAATCATCACCACCACCAACAACAACAACAATACCTTAGCAACCACAACCACCACCAGAATCACAACGGCAGTGACCATAGCAATGATGAAGGAGGAGCGAACAGCAACGGTGGAGAGAGTGATCCACAGGCGCAGGAGATTGTGCCGGTGGGGGCCAGACCTCTCGCGGCCAATGGTTACGGTCGCCATGCGAGCAAGGAGCTAGAGTTTCGAGTGGTGTTCGAGCGACTGTCGCTGCGTCGTCGAGCACAGATGGAGAGGGTTGTTGGCGTTGGGATTGGTGGAGTGGGTGGGTCACAGAGCTTCAAGCAGATTCTCCCCGATCAGCCAAAGAAGATGTATCTTCCGGCAATGACACCGTCACACTTGACGCCGAGACGGGGTAAGTCCTCGATCCAATAGACTCCACTGACTGCGCTGCTTTCAAGTGTTTTTCTGCAATCAAAAGAGTGTGTTAGTATAATTATATAGACTGCTCTCATGCATGGGATCAGAGAATTAACCCCATTCGTATGACCTGATTTTTGAGAGGTTAAATTATCCATCGCGGGTGGAAGAATTCCGATAATGTTTCAAGTTGTCTTGAGTATTACAGCCAGGAAGCTAACTAAATTATAGTCAAGGCAGTTTATCAATCAAATACATGATTTAAGAGCGTGAAGTATTTAAATGCGTGAACATAATGTGCGTAAACACCAGAAAATCGATATAGCAAGTATTGAAACTCATCGATTTGTGTTTGAAATTATAGTAGATCGATATTTTTTGTATCTAATTATTGAAATTCGTTGGAATTAGCATATAAAAATCGTTCGATTTAGGTAATTAGAATATAAGGAATTAATAAAAGAACAGTGTATATTTGAATCAGAAGTCTTTTAACAGTTAAACATAGCTAACATTACGAATATATATATATATACCTAGGTATATATAATTCCGAAAATTTGACATATTACTGTCATACGTGTATAATGAAATGTAAATTTTTCTATATATATAAAAACATAATGAAACTAACCAGGTGTGCGGTTGTTATACGCTATATCTTAGACAGAATAAAATATAATGTGTCAATGTATCATTGAGGTATGGTTCAGTTAGTTATCTAAAGTAACTTTAGCTACCTACACTGAAATAATGGGTGTCTAACCTGACATTTAATGAATAGATTAAACTTTTACAAGACAAGCATTACTAAAGATTTCCCGATATCTGTATATAATATGTAAATAGGCACACCAATGTATTGATTACTAAATGTTCAACTTATATATGTGTGAGGAATATACAGGTACGAATGTTTATAAGTCTTAATTACTAAAATATATCTATTGAAGACAACAGCTGTAACGTCTTTGTAAAAACAAGGAAAGTGTTTGTTTGGGTAATAAGTTAATATACACACAGTGAAGTGTTGTGTGGTGTGGTTAATGAATATGGATGTAGAATCAAATATTTAATTTAACCCCCCACCTCCTCTCTGAGGGGAGAGGGGGGGTGGCTGAGGGGCAATATACACACCATACAGTACCGAGAGGGGCTACTTCCCTTCTAGAGGCTGGTTAAATCCATTTCTGTAATGCGCTGCCGACCACATTAAGTCACATGTTAGAAGCGCATTAATTGTTATCAATTGAAACTCATCTTTTTTATTTGGTTTGTTTATTAACTAGTGAATGGATGGCAATAACCCAAAAAAGACCCAATAATAATTCATATATTCTCTACAATCTTATAATTCGTATTATCCTATTTCTCTAGCTCCAAATTCCATAAAAACATAACAAACTTATATGTTGTCGCGTTGTAGTAATATTTTCTTGATAGTTGACTTTGCGAATAGCAAATCATTCTTGCTAATTATTCTTGTCCTGTGATCGTGCGATTGCAATACCTTTATTGTAGTTATGGGAGCACCAACTCGCTAAATTTATTGTCACTGATAAACTTTTTTATTGGTCAAATGCGTTTCCCTGCTATCACAATGGCGTTCAATTAAATTAATTCATTTGAACAAACTGTACCTACACACATCTTTTAATAAGACCTGCAGCTTCTACTAACACAGCTTTTATATTTATTGAGTCAAGATTTCTAAATCTCTCAGTTTGTTTATCTTTTATGAGAATGCGCCTTCATTATTAGCAAATATGATTGGTTACCGTTCACTTCTAACTCAAGGAGAGCTTATTCCAGGTTTCATCCTTATTTGGTCCGATCAGCCGTACATATTGGTGCGTGGCAATGTGTAAGGAATATACGAATGACCACAAAACAATATTATGTCTCTATTTTGCCTATAAGACCTTTCAGTTATTTAACAGAGATATTACACGTAAGTAATACATTTTAGTTTCGCTGAAATTATCCAATATTTTAGGAATTACAGATCTTGCTTATCATTCTAGACAAGAATATATTGACATATCTTTAATGAAATGAAGGTAAGAAGCGGTGGATTTACGTAATGCATATAAAAATTGTACTTACTTGATTTCTAAGTCAATTTTCAAATCAAACTCAATGACACAATTCGCATACAGTTCATATTTCCATATATTAAAACAAAATCATTCTAAAAAACCCCTTATTGTTGGTACTATAACGGCGGTGATATAGTCTAACATTTCAGAAGTTTACGTCCCATCCATCATGTTTAATTTTAGTTTCACGTTGATATAAATTTAAACAAAGTCTACGTT
Organism: Invenusta paracnida; assembly: GCA_036023295.1. Lineage (NCBI taxonomy): Eukaryota > Metazoa > Platyhelminthes > Proseriata > Coelogynoporidae > Invenusta > Invenusta paracnida. The sequence continues at coordinate 5,254 of JAYRBW010029837.1, forward strand.
TAGTTTTAAAAACCAAACAATATATATATATATATAGCTACTGAGCAGAGCTTACAAATACAATTCCGGGGGGACAATGTCATGTAATTAATCCAAATTAGCGGGAAGAAACAAGATGTATTGGACCCTGATTAGTATTGATTAGTGAGGAGTCGTTGATGACAGCAAGCGCATTCAAAATAAATAAAAACGTTGATCAAACCCAACAGGTGTATCTCAGCTAAAGTTGCAGCTAATTTCAGTTGAAAAGACATTGCTTTATGTTGATTCAAAAACATGCCAACTGCGTTTAGAACATCGGATGAGAGGGGCTGTTTTTCTGCTGCAGGTTAGCACGTATTTTACTGTAGTTGCGTGAAATATGTTCAATATTATCGAGCTATATATTATGCCTATTTTTATATTATTAGAAGAAGGAAAATATTTCATAATTTAAAATTTATACTTTATACATAATGATTCTGCTTGTAATCCACCATTTTGTTATTTGAAATTTGAATTATCGTATTCAGGCAAATCATGAAGTAAGAATGACAATAGTTTTCACTGCGTTATATTCATTATTGCCCCCTTAAAAATCCCCCAAAATCCATAAATGTTATTATATAAAGGTTGCGTAACTTATATACGAAGAATTATGGTTCATAGTACTACTTTTTATCGACCACTTGCTATCAGTAGTATAAAAATGGTAATTGTTCGTGCATATTTTATATTTGAATAGGGCACAATTTACCAGACAGAGGCAACTTACTAAAGTCACTCAATTCAATGTGTCGGGCAAGCATCTGGCTATTTCCCTTGAAATGAGTGCATTATTATAAATAATTTCACTTGTGTAATGACTGGTCGTCCCAGTCTATAAGTCTATTTGTCTATATATGGGGCAAATAAGGCTGCCTTTCTGAGGGAATCATAGCTTTAAATGGATCTCTTATTACACCCAGATCGATAATCAGTTTACAATCTTTCGATATAAAGCAAATGGACTTATTTTTTTGTCGAATAATAATTGATAATCAGTAGAAATGATAATATTCTAAATAAATAGATAGATATATAATTCTACTAATAGATATAACGACTAAATGAGGGAATGGTGACATTCGAAAACCTAATATGAGTGTTGGGGGGTTACTGGGTTAATTCAAAATTACTCGAAATTACCTTTTTATTAGTAAACAAGACTTACATTGGTAGATTAAGATTTTCTTTACACGTAAATTCCCATAGGAATTCAAAGAGCTACATACCTTGGAAATCAATATCTATGACCTTGACCTTGACCCTATATAAGATAGATCATTTAGTAGTGTCTTATAGTGCAAGCCGTTTGGATATCGGGACCCAAACACGGAGTATTTCGGGCAAAATTGAATGTTTTTAAACGCACTTTAGCTCGGTTGCTAGGCTACATATGACCTTGAGATTTTAAGACCAGCTAGCAGACATAACGACCTATCGTGTTAATGGTAACCTATTTGCTCTACGTTACTTAGTAACGGAGTCATTCAAGATTTAAAATTAAAATCCTATATAGGCCAGGTTCAAAAAGGGTCAAAAAGTTATTCCGTTATTTTTTAATTACCACTCATCTTGTTAATTGTTTAAATAGCTATGAGTGGAGTAAAAAGCAATGCATTCTATTCAATCGATTGGAATAATAAAACTAATGAAAAATGTATCAGAGATTCATTTCAATTGTATTAACAATTCTACAATTTAGTCATTACAAGATTTCAAATCATTTGTTTACTTTCCTTAATCGGTACCAAAGGGAGACTGTGTCACCCGAATTTTGCTCCGGTATATTAGCAAAGTTCATGTTATAATTCACAAAGTACTGACAAAAAGAATTTTGTTATAAAATATCAAACAAATTAAATTAATATTATTTTCGACAATTAATTATAAAAACGCCTATTTTCACCTCTTTATTTGCTTAAAAATTGTTTTGACCGATTTTCTCAATAGAATATATATTATCAGAGAAAACATGCGAAGCTTCAAAACTCACCTCTCTATTAGGATGATTAAAACTTCTTGAGATGGCCTATATAATGAGCCTCCTGTACCCCCCCTATACCTCGGGGTATATATCGGGTTAAAGTAACTTATCTAAAAATTCTGTTTCTATATTCTAAGTGTTGTTGCGCCTCCCCCCCTCCCCAGAATTGTACTGTTTCAATTCGTGTGTCAGAAAGAATAGCCGAGTGAAGAATTGAATACATTATTAGATTTTATCACATCTACGGCGGAAAAAATCGGTCAATTTGTGTCCCAGTTTATGATATGTAGACCTCAGTCTAACAAAGGAAGTATGAGCATAATTGGGACAACGGAATTATCTATGCAGGAGGACTTGAATATGGAAGCAGGCACGGAATCATTTAGGGAGACTTTTACTTTATTATCAGTGTCTATAATAATCAACGCTTAACCGAGTCAATATGAACAATACGTCGGAGCCGTTGAATACATGTTATTTTAGAACAATTCTATGAGGAAAAGAGACTTTGGATATATATCATTTTTTTACAAAATATTATCTTCAAAAGACGTATAAACTTGGGTTATTTAAGTATACGAATAAATTGATGGAGTATAAAAATGAATATCGAATTTAATGGACTATTCTATATGTAGGTACCTATATTTTTTTAATATTTTTCAATAGTGAGGAATATTTTTATATCACCGATTTTAAATATCAAACAACAGATATCAAAACAGATGAGGAGAGAAGGGAGATGAGAGAGGGGAGAGGTGCTTGGGGTCAGAGAAAGGGGAGTGGAAAAGGAGGTTATTGAGGGTGCCTATGGCGATGAGACAATTGAGACAGGCTGACTGTGACTTCATAAGAGCGATACGGTGGCGGTAAGTCGGGCAGAGGATGGGGTAATCTCCGGCGCTGAGTAGAGCACCGGATGGTGGTTGCTCCTTTTCTAGAGCGGGATTTGTGGACATCAAGAGGATTCTAGCTTTCCGGGGCTGGAGGGTAGAGGTTCCTGTGATTGTAGGGATCTTCCAGTCACCAGTGAGCCTTCGATACGATGAGGTCTAAAGTATATGGCTAAAGTGTGCTTTGAAGACTGATTGCCGGGGGGTTTGTTTGGGCCAGGCTAGCGGCTTTGTGGTACATTGATCAAGAATCAATAATGTTTGAAAAGCGCAATATTCACCTTGTTTAAAATAATTAAGCAATGAATCTAATGTCCTTATAATTACGTATGAGTTGATCAAAACAACTTAAATCTAAAATGTGTGTGTGAATCTTAAGCATGTCCATGGCTCAAAGGAATCTACCCCTCTTAAGCAATTAGATTTAAATAAGTTTCCTTTATTTCTGATATGGAAATAAACTTTTGAACTTCTACAAATTTGCATATATTCAGTGTTGATATATTTTTATAGTTTTCATAGTAACATATTACATCTATTGTTAATCAATATTACACTATATATTCCTAAAAATAAATGGAAAATGTTTTACATTTTATATTATAATATCATACAATTTGTGGTAGTTCTGAAAAAAGCAGATTTTGCGTTTTGAGTAAAGGTTATGTAAGGGTTCAGATTGAAAACATGAATGTCAGGTACTTCTTGCAGGATCCATGGGCTTCAAGCACTGCTGTTCGAGTGTTTGCACTGCAGAACCTTCGAATTATGGAAACAGCTGCTGTAGTTTGGCACTGCTAAATTTCTGGTTTCTGAGAGCCAGTCTTCAGATAAATTAGTGACTTCTTAGAATTGTTTGTCTTGGACAATTTTCAATTTTCTCAATATTTTTGATGCGTAGTGTATATTATTATATGTATAATATATCAGGAATACAGTATGCATTTTTTGTTTGCTACTTTAAAAAGCACAAAATTGTAAAACTTGGGAGGTATCACCAGCTTATTATCTAATTACATCTGACAATATATAGAAACGTAAGCATCTAATCAATATAATCGTCCAATCAATACTGACTTCTTCGCAATTTTTAAATTAAAACTGGGAAATCCATGCTGACGTCATGTTTCAAAATAGAAGGCCAATTGTTTGCAGTGGTAATTTATCGATTCTAGTAGTAAACATTTCTGGAAGAAAAAGTTTTACATGCGTACGCTCCAGATTCAGTTGTATTGTACTTATTTTGGCACTGTCAATGAGGATGGCTGTAGTTATTAATTTCTATCTAATCTTTTACATATATGTCTACACTAGTAAATGTTTAAATAAAAGTCTTAAAACACTAACTACACATATACATTATATGAGAATGTTTTGTGCTTTCGATATTATTAATTTAAAAATCGTAAAAATCCGTCATACTTTCCTCAGAAATTATATCATATTATAAAAAATCACGCGCCGTTAAGCCCCACAAACAAGTATGGATACGGTTAAGATCATAATTCCTACATTTGTTTAAAAAAAGGTGTGATTATTAATGATACAAAAACTTATATTACAGTCTCACTCAACCCGCATTATGCTAGGTATATCATCAAAGTATATTTCATCTTATTCTTCAATATATTCTATCTCAAAGGACACTCATGTGTAATATGTATAGGTAATATATGCATTAAACATATGTATAAAAGATATTTTAGACGAGTTAGTTTATTTTTTACACTCTTGCATGATTTGATTATTAGATTGGTGACGCTTATATGACATTAATAAGTTATATTTTTTTCTGTAAATATAAGTACATACAGATAGGTTTATTAATTCTAAAGAGGTAGGCAATGGGCTGCTCAGTTTTTCCTTTTCTTACAACTATAAGTACATCCTTAGTTTGGATGTATTTCATTTACAGATTACATAATTTGCATGTTTCCCTTTATTATGTAAATATACACGAATAAATTAAGACATTTTACGTGAGTTGTATTTTAAGTAATTTTAAGAGAATGTTATGTTAAATTAAATTAAAGAGTATAATAATACTATAGTACCTATATATTATTATTACATATTGTTATTAATATAGGTTTTTCCAATGAAAAGTAGACAACTGAGAATTTAAATTCGAAAACGTGTTTTTCGTTGGATCATATGTGGCGATTGTCAAATTAAATGTACATAGTTAGCCGCAGAAAGGTAAACTTTCAAATGTAACTTTTGTCGGATCAAATGTAGACAAGGGCACATCAAATGCGGCACCGACTCATCAAATATAGATGCCTCGCTTTTATTGTGAATACAAATAATTCAGCAAAAGAATATATAAAAGTAATAAAGTAAATACGAAATATTAGTAAATTATACCAGTGCAATCGTATATTTACCTATAAATTGATTGTAAATATGAGAATAAAGAAATCGATTTTAAAAATGTTATTATAATTTAATTAATATTTAATCAAATTAGATATTTTACAAAAATTTAAGACATATTTAAAAATAATTATTGCAAAAATCAGTAGACAATGGAACCATATCACAGCTGTACTTGCAATACTATTGATATCGACGATATACCAAAGCAATCTCCTTTATTGCAGGTATCTGAGGGGAAACATTTGTCAGCGGTCCTAGTGTGTTGTCATCACTCCATTACCCATTTATTTTCTTCTCTGTCTTCTTCTGTCGTTTAAGATTAACAATTATCCAATATCTATGGTTGCGCATACCTTATTAGTAATATATGATCCCACTGATGGAAATATTAAAGATAAATTTAAACTAGAGATACAATCTCCGTGCATTTTAAGAATACAAATATGTTCAAATTGAACCTTATGTTAGGTAGAATCTATTATTTCAGAAGAGTTTTAAAATTTGAAATCAACTAGGCATCATTCGATAGAATGATTTACATTGTAGACACTTCCCAGAATAGTTCGCAAAGTAATTTATAACATTCGTACGCAATGCCGCATTAACTGTATTTCAAGTCAAAAATATTTGATTGGCAAAACCCAAAAGTTGTAGAGAGCAAGGTGCAGAATTAGTGAGCTGTTTTAAATGACTCGCACTTCACGTTAACACGTTAAAATGAATAATATTTAGAACGGATTATTAGAAAGAAATTGTTTATTTTCTTACAATAAATAACCGTATTAAAAATGAGTAATAAAAACGGTAACTTAGTTGTTCAACATAATTTAATATGTTGAAATTAATATCATCACACTTTTATCTTGGCAGTATTAATTCTCTACATGCTTAATATTGTCCAACTAAATATATAAACTAAGAAGATAATCAATAATGCCCTTTTGATCTGCAGAAGTCCTCACTGGTGGACAACGCAATTTCCCGACCCTTCGAGCACGCACCTCGCATACACCCCCGCCTCCCCCTTCAGAGACCATGGCCTCATCCGGAGGACGAGGGGCACCTTTCACGGGACACATCAGTACCAATGGAGGGTGAGTCAGGCGGTTACTATAGCAGTGTCGGAGGGACAAACCTTTGAGAAAAAATTTAGTAGCTACCATGCCTAAGGGAATTATTGTCAGGCTCCATAATATGGAGTGAGAAAAACTGAAATTGAAACTAGAAGTCATAATACGTACCAATCCCTTGACTCGGCGAGCAAAAAAGCGTTTGGCAACAAAATTTACATAAATTTGCCTATGTACCAATATTCCTAATCATCTAGAAACGTAATGACATGATATGTGTTTAATTTTGATTTTAAGGTAAAGACAATAGATATATGTTTAAAACCATATGCAACATAACTTTTAAAAAGGTTATAAATACTTGTATTATATTGAAAACATGAATGTTAAGCTAAATTGTAAAACAATTACTATTTTTAAATAGGAATGATTTTAAGATGCCACTATGGTCCAAACAAATCCTCCCAACACCGGTAGACATTCATTTCGGAAGGTTTGACACCATTATCTACAAATATAGGGGAGTCAATGTTGGTACCCCGTTCCTTGTAGCTGGAGGGTGCTAGCTGCGGGACTATAGGGGGGTCAATGTTGGTACCTCGTTCCTTGTAGCTGGA
>JAYRBW010029848.1:0-12220 GCA_036023295.1 Invenusta paracnida
TTCTTTACTGTCATTGACCAAAGTAAAACATATTGTTGTTATAAAGTAAAATTGTTTTCTATTTTGAGCTATAACGTTATATTATTAAATTTAAAAACTAGTTATGTTATAATACACATAGATAATGTATGCACAACAAAATTTAGTTCTTTACGTGACAATGTGATAAAAAGCCCTTTTTAGAAAAATGCCCATATTACTGACACGAGATTTCTACGTCTTTTTTGTTTCCAAATAGAAATTAATAACTTACATATTTTGAAATAAAATCCTCTGCATTACGTTAGGATTTATGCTGTTATTTAATTATTTGCCAATCTTTTCGGCGCGTAGCATATATGAGAATATTTATATATAAAAAAGTCCAAATGTCGATACAAGAAGTGTGTATTTTCTCCATTTAAAATACATACTATTTAGAAGTAGTTTAGAACAACGACTAGATAATCACAAAGCAATTAACAATACTTTCTATCTTCATTTCGCAGATATTCAAATGAATGAGTCAGTTAATTATTGTATATTATATAAGTGTAGATAGGTATAGCAAATGATAAGAACAATCCGTTTTCTCTCTTCCTTCATTTTCGTTTCAGTGTTTTTGTTTTCACTCCATTTTTAATAATTAGTATATAGTAAGTAGTAAGCAAGTAAGTAATCTATTCATTTTTGTGTTGTCTGGGTGTAAACTGTGTTCAATTGAATGTACCGTACCATATTCAACTTTAGTAAAGTAATATTCATTTTATGTATGTATGTATGTATGTATATAACATCGCCATCACATTAGATATACAATATAAGTAGTATGTAATAGTAGTTAGTATAAGACAATTATAATAGTTTATATAAGTAGGTATATAATAATATGTAGTAATAATATATATATGATATTATTATAATATAGTACATTTATGCTGTGTATCCGTATGTAGTATGAACGCACTATGTATACGATACTAATATATTATATTATGTTTGTATAAGATATAGAGTTACGGTGTTTTAAAAGAGAGTAATTATAAAGAGTAAAGTTCTCAATTTTGTGCAAGAGAAGTCAACTGATATCCATTCTAAAAATGAATTCGAATCTGAAGAGAATAGTAGTTAGTTAAATATCGTATTTAAGTATGTGTGTGTGTGTTTCGGTGTTTATGCTTCCAATAAAAGTGGGCTATAATTGTAATGTAAAGTCGGATAATAGACAAGTGGGATGTAGGGGAGATCTAGAAAGCTTTTAAAATCCAAAAATATTCATTGATTAAAAACAATTATTTGTAAAAAGATTTTCGGTGAAATTTTTTAATAGGAGAGAATACAAAATATGCCAATAGAGTTAAAACCTTTTCTGGTATGTCGTCAGAATGAGGTTAAAGCCAAAACTGAACAGTTAAAATAGGCCTAAACGCAAAACATGATATATTCTTACGATAGTATTATCTAAGTAAAGGTCTAAACAGAGACTAGCGGTTCATTTTAATAAATTAATCTTATACTTTGGTGGGTCGATATAAGAAAAAACTTAAATACCTGATCAATCTGAAATTTGAGGTTCCCTTAACTAAAATTACGAAGAATTGTAATATATAACATGCATGGCGGATCAGAATATGTCGATGGGTATATCATGTATGTCATAGGAATAAAAATAATATTTCCTAAATAAAATAGCGCTACTATACATCTAAATAATACGAATGTTATGTAGTATATACCTATGAATTCATTTGAAATACTTATTCGTTTAATTTACTAGTATACATTATATCATTGACTAAACTACAGATATGCTCAAATCCACTGTCGTTATTATATATTTTTTCCAATCTAATTAGCATAATCATTAAAACAATTGAAATTGTCTCATTAATGATTACGAAATGATGAATAAATATAATCGCCATTTTGCCCTCTTGTTCCATGTAAGAAAATGTCAGCATTATTTAACAATCGCTTCGTTAGTATGAGATATTCGTCGAAAAGGGATCAGGCTTCAAAAAAGGGTACGAGAATAACTTATCTATTGTTGAACATTTGCACATAGACTAAAATGAAATGGTAGACGCAAACAATTTCCTGGTATATGAACTAATAGTGTATTGTACCATATACTAACAAACTAGGTATATTGCCGACCACATCGAAGAAAATAAATTGTGGTCAATAATAAATGTGCAAAGATAAACACAGATAGTATAGTATGCGGTATGCAATAGGCCAAAGGTCACTAAAGGACGTGTGTTATGTTAGTTAAAAGGTTAGTATGTAGTATAGTTAGGTAATATACGCATTATATTGATTGAATGTGAGGGGGGTCTTCAGCGGCAACACAATGAGAGTCTGAAGTAGGATCAAAATCAATGCGAGGGGAAATCAATAATAAAAAACATGCACACAAGCGCATATACGTAATACACTGTGTCCAGACCATTCAATGCGATTTTGATGTGATAGGTCTGTAGTTAGGTAAGAAAGAGATCCAATGAAAATGGTCTGTCCAGAAGAATAATAAGTTAGATAAGTCTGTAATGTAATTAGATCTGCATTGTTATGTGTCTGATTGATTCTACTAACAATGTAACAGTCAAAAGTTGACGACATCTACGGTGGTGTTAATAAAACCACAGCGAAATGTGTTGGAGACCTAAATATGAGTGCGACTAAATAGAGATTTTTATGAGTCGTGGCTATATCTAGTTTAAACAGGAATTTTTTAGAATAAAATCAAAATCTTAGTGAAAATATGTTGTATGTGCACAGTTGTATATATTAATTCATTAAAATTCGTGTGTAGGATGGGGAGGAGAGGGGGTGAATGAGTTGGATATAATGTTGAATGTATGCAGAGGTATTAGTGCCTATTTCTGAACCCATAACGAGTCAATCAATGACAACACATGGATGCGTTTCGACGATGCAATTCGGGATTGTTTTTGGAGCGCGAAAAGATATGCAAAACATTTGGGCTACTTATGACGAATTAGTGTGCTTGCTTGTAGGTAATGTGTAGATCATAAGTACACCAGACCGATCAGTTTACTGTATTTGTCTGTCTCGTAAATTTAGCATCACTCAAGAATTATCGAGAGAGAAGAGAAAATAATATTATACTGTTTATAGGTAAGTTCGTTCATTGGTTGATTGCTCTCAATTTAAAAATGACAAAATGCGAAAAAAACTGATAAGAATAATAGTAATGTCTATAGTAGTAGAAGTAGTACATTATAGTAGTATATATAACAATAATAATAATAGGCCAGTGTCGTGTGGGTTGTTGAAAAAAGCTAAAATGGAAATTAACACACAGTGTTTTGGTCAATAAAAAGTAATCAAATGTAAGAATATAATAGTAATAATAATATTGTAAGTATAGTATATTATATTATGATGTGCGCGCAGTTAAACTTTTGTCGTTACTTTATTGATTGTGTATTATGTTAATAGAGAGCAATTGATTTATTAATTAGTAAAAGAGATCAACTTAACTACACGGTAGGGATACCTTAATTTAAAAGATAGAAATTTGTTGAAAAGTTTGTCAAAATTAACTGTAACACTTCCTGTAAAAAGTGTTTTTTGGAATGATGACGATTGTCGAACGAATGATCTGCTGCTGTGATTTCATTCTTTGTGTTGTTGCGTGCTGTATTTTTACTTCTTAATAATATTGTTATTTGTCGACTGTTGCCGCGTAGCTACCTGGCCACGATAAAAGACAGTATTAAATGATAATAATCTTTTGCTCAGATTTATAGAAGATAAGTCGGTAACAGTCGGCCGTGTTGGCTATAATAATGATAATAGTATTATATATAATCAATATAATATATATGGATATCGCTTCGGCTGGATTGCAACACTATGTGTTGAGTGTGTGTGTGTGTGTGTCTGTTTATTCCACAATTGGTTTATTGATTGAGACGGAAAGGGAAAGAAAAAGAGAGAGAATGTTGAGACAATGGTCTCTCTTGATCCCCAGAAATAAAGATGAACAATGAGTTCTCTATGCTTCCTCCCGGATTTCCTCTTTATCCCTGGTTGCATCTAGTTTGTCTAGTTCCAGATGCGCAGGAAGCTGTCCCAAGACCCGGTGGCAACGGCCATACCATCTTCAGAGACACCCAGACAACTCACCCGGTTGTCGTGACCAGCAAGCACGCCTTGAAGATGGAAAGAATAAATTGGTATAGGAAGAGACATACAGACAATTACATTAAAGCGTAATTTTTTAAGAAAAGAGATATCAACGCGTCTAGTTATTAATATTTATTACAAAGGAAAAGTAGAGAGAGGTATAATTGAGTATCATTTGTGTCATTGTTTAAAGTTTGTTATATGATAAGAAAGGTAATCGTTATGATTAGTTAATTACACGTATTTATTGTTATACAAACGAAAATATAGAAAAGTAAAAGACATCGATGTGGAATATGGAATAAACAAGACCTAGAAATGAATAGGAAAACAATAAAAACTTAGTAAAAGACGTATAATTAGGACAACAAATGAATTCTAACAAAATAATTTTTTTCAAAGTAAGTAAATTCTTATTGTAGTCAGGAGTTATATAAAACGTGTCAAAATATATCATCTTATTTAAAAGGAAATTATTGAAGAAAATAACGCAATTTCCTAGAGAAGGAACATATTATTATGTACTTATTTCTAGTAAGGAAGCGACGCGAAAACAACGACTAAAACAAAACAATTAACTAATGCAAAAAACAAGATAATTGACCGACAACTTTGAATAATAAAAGCTGTATCTACCGAATTCTTTCAACATAACTCACAAAATTAGCTATTCAAAGAACGAAGTTGCGTTTATAGCGTTATATAAACGCAATTCATTAGTCAATTCTACAAGACTCGAGTTAACGTATAACTCAATAGTTTTATTGGCACATATTATTAGTTAAGTACCTAAACCGCTTCCGTATTGTGGTGATTTGATTTCAATAGATATTATATAAATATATCACGCACTTTTATGAAGAGAAACCTATATTTACAATTCTATTTCAGGGGAGTCATAATTATGCGACTAACGTGAAATAAGCCTCTAATAATGTATTTAAACAATGCATATATAATAAACAAATATTGCGCAAAAGAGTGTTTTCAAAGCCCTAATAATTAAGCTAATGTCAGTAAATCGACACTGAAGTAGAAATTTCTCCGAAGAGACCAGTTATAAATCAATTATTCCGCATTAAAAAAATAGTGGATATAAATAGGCTATCATGGATATAATATAGTATACATTTATTAAAGGATTTTTGAACCAAACATCCGATCCTATGCTCTTAATAAATGTTCCAAGCGTTTTGTTTACTATAAAAATTATAAAAATGACAGAAATATAGTTATGCAATAGAAGCCTGCGTTCTGTCTATCCAATTAGTTCCAATATATAAAAACATAAATAAACCAGGGCTATGGTAATACGAAAGTTAAAAAATACAATAAATATATAAGGCCCATTAGGAGTAATACATAACATATATTATACATTAAAAACTTGTTAAAAACTTTATTTTTAGGACACTATAATATCTGATTTTTATTTTTTAAAAATAACAACAAATGAAAACTATATCATTTATAAAACAAATTTTAAATAACCTTCCCAGATCTGATTTTATATGAAAAACCGCTGTAAACCTCCGGGCACTCTTGAAATAATAATATATAAGTAAATTTACTAAACAGCTCCAAAAACTTTCCTTATAAATATAAAACCAAAGCATATTTTTAAAATAAATTTATATTAAAAATCAACCTTGAGCAAATCATTTCAGAAAAAATGTCCAAATTAGAATTACGAAATTTATTCAGTAAATAATTTCTTGTTGACAAAACCGTTTTTTAAATTTAAATTGCTTTTATTTTTGGTTCTAACGAATCACAATACTTGAGAACCATCTGTTTTGTTTAAATACATAAAAACAGTTTTCAAAACCTTTCTGTGAAATGGAGCAAATAAGAAATACCCAAATCTCTTTTTCACACAAGAATTAATACATCTAAAGGAATGACAGTAGCAAAGAATCTCTCACCGGCCCTTTCAAGTTTCAGTGTGTCCCACACGTTGCAGTTGAAGTCATCATATCCACCGAGGAGGAGTCTGCCACTCTTGCTGAAGGCGACACTCGTGATGCCGCAAATGATGTTATCGTGAGAGTACATCCCGGTCTCCTGGTCCGCCCGGATGTCGAAGAGGCGGCAGGTCGCGTCATCGGAGCCCGTGGCAAAGGCGTAACCACTCGGGAAGAAGGTGATGGCGTTGATGTCCGACTCGTGGCCGGGGAAAGTCTGTTTGCATACGCCATCACGGACATCCCACAACTACAAGAATGAAGAGGAATGGAGGGGTTAATTAACACAAATCTGTAGTGAAAAATCAATAAATTAGTGATTTTTTACTAAATGGCTCGTGGTGTTGATAAATAGAACAGTAGACAGCGTGTTATTTATTAAAACTAGTCTGATATAATTAACTATGATGTAAACAGGTATGTGTGTAAATAGCAAATGTGTGAAATGAAGAACAATTAAATACTTATATTAGCTTGATTTCTAGCCTCTATAATATTTTAAAATATATATGATAACAACTATACGTACGTAGGGGTGATTCAGATAAACCTACACAAATTAATTCATTAAAACGTTCATATACTAAAAATTAATGTAACTAGATTGTACTACTTAAAAGTAGTATATATCCAATATAACAAATATTTAAATAATAAAAACAGATGAAAATAATTATTATTTGAGTGATTTCAATTTACAAACAAACAAATTTAAAAAAGCATAATCATGCTATTAACATTTCAACAGAAAAACATAAATAACATAACGATAAATAATTAATACATTAATATTTAAATACTAAATACTAAATTACTTAACAGTAAAATTAAGACTATTTCATTGGACAATAGACCATATAAAAAATTGAGGGCCAATGATCATGCTCCAGTCAGAGAATATTAATCGTTAAATTTAAACTCACTTATTCATAATTTAAGAAATTAATAAAAGTAAAAATATTTCAAAGTATATATACGTAATATATTAAAATTTAGATAAAAGTGCCCTTAAAAGGCAAAACATATTGTTTATAACAAGCTTTGTACGTATCTTTATATTTATGTAAAGTGAAGCGGTTATGGAAATTAAAAATCAAAGAAATCTATATTTAAAAGGAATATTAATATTATAAAACAAAATAATATTTATATACATTATCAGATAAATCAAAAGTCACAAAAAGAAACAAATTTTAATAGGTAAAATAAAACATTGAACTTTCACGGAGTCTCACGCAAAATGTATATAATTAATTAATTAAAAAATCAAATATTAATTATTTCTTCTTTATACTCTTCTGTAATAAACGATTTTGCAGTTTAACTTCTTATTTAATCTCCTTCAATCGGTGTACCATTCTGTTATTTAAATCCCTGTGTTACATAACCGCTATTATTTTGATTGGTGATTGCAAGCATTACCGCAAAAACTAAATGTAAATTTAATTCTTCAAATACTTCTAAATTAAATTGCACAGCCTATAATTCTTATGTAATATTTATATTATAACCTTTCTTGTGATTAAGCAAGCGTGAGGCTTTTACGATTTCAAAATTACACAAACGGCTATAAGTGTTTTCAAAAACATCAGGTGTATACTATTTAAAAAAAGAAGTCGTCTCAAAAGAGGTTCTAGCATTAATGTATCCCATAATCAGTGTATTATAATTTGTAATCATGAGACAAACAGCGTGTTACATGCCAATTTGTATTGTTTGATTGCGATCGATCTCTAATTTTATATTTGTTTGAATTTCTCGCAAGTGCCATTTATATGCTTACACAAAAAAACTTCGATAAATTTGTAATTTCATAATTAATATAGTAATGCTAAACTCTAACTAATTATAAGAAAATTAATTGGAATGTATAAATAAATCTATAAATTGTAAATATGTTAGACAGATTACTTCATTAGAGTATTGTTTAAGTCCGGGTAGTTACAAAACTTGATATTGTGTATTAATTATTACACAAGGGATTGAACAATCACTAATAACGCATATATAGCGCTGATAATGTGATATAGATGTGTTGTACTTTAGCTTATAGTTAATGACTGGGATAGAATACAGCATTCAAATTGAATAATAAGTATTAAAATGCCGTTTATAATCAATGCATCAATTCATCTTACTTAAATTTGTATGAGAGAAGAAAAACTTAAACTAACTAAATATAATGAATGCTATGGAACAAATCGTTTTAATATATCATTATCGTTAAAAATAATCTTCAAAAGTTGAATGGTAGAATGGAACAATTTCATGGAAGTAAAAAAATATTTCGTCCCGCAAATTTGAAAAAAAGAACTTTGACATTAAAAAATAATAAATCAAATATTACTATATAGTGGATCGTATATCCCTGGAATATCATTAAAGAAATCTTGAAATAGATAACGATTTTTATACTTAGTTATAGTGCACTAACTCTTTAGATCCGGGTATGTAAAATATCATATTGAAGCGCTATAGACATAGATAAGTAGAAAACATGAATTTTTTATGGTCCGATCTATAATATTAATTGCTAAACCGTCACGTAATAAACATATATAGTAATACATATGTAGAACGAAACATAATTATAACTAAATTGACAAACTGTAACACAATAAGAAATAAAGAATAATGAAAAAAAAAACTGAGTTACCTATATATCCATTTAAAAAGTGATCTTAGGTTTAATTGGCGTAGTTAAAAAATGCACTTATGAACAACAATAACAATATCATACTCGTATAAATGTGCATATTCATCATGTGGCGATCGGATAGTTAGGGATCAAACAAGCTCCGTGAAGTAAATCCCATTTCTATGATATTCTTATATTTTGCATCTGTAAGTTTTCTATAAAATGAATAAAATACTCTCGAAGTAGACTTAGTTAAAGAATAAAAATATATAATTTATACACAACACGCGTTCAGAAAGAATGAAGATTTCATGATAAGGAAATAATATAGAAAGCGGCTTAAAATAATAACAGTTTTACGAGGGATTCAAGAATCAATGAGTTGTATTTATTAAACCATACCCATAATAAACGCAAACATCTACATTGGAAATAATCTTGATGTATGGTTTAAATTTTAAAATACTCTCTTAAAAATTAAAATACATTCTTCTCTAAAATGTGCCAAAATCAAATGCCTTAAACTGGGGTCAATACTAATAATCAAAAAATAATCAATATCAATAAAATATTCTAAAACATATATGTAAGTAACAGTTACATGTGATATTTCAAATTGTTGACCAAATAATTTCAAAACCTACGTATGATACTCGAAAAAAGTCGTCCTTTGCTGAAAGCATGGAACACATTTCAAATTAGCTTATTAAATTTTAATACTGTTAAAACATTTTAAACTACACGTCTAGAATCCGGCTTGAGTTGTCCTCTTATGGGATTATTATCAAAAGTAATGCTGAGTTGCCTTCAGCTATTCACTGCCTAACCACACACACCACACAAATTATATAACTATAATATAGCGACACAATAGAGCATAGCACATATTATGTATGTATGTATAGTTGTAAGTAATATTATGTTACCACAAACAGTTACTATGGCAACACTGTGTTTACAGCATTATTTTCCACCTCGTTCGTCGGTTTCGTTTTAACTTGTCTTTATAACTTCATATACACAGCCCGAGCAAGAAACAGAAGGGCAGGCAAGCCAACAAGCATTATATATTGCCTGACTAATAGAGAGCAGCAAGCTGAATATTATATAAGGTGTGTGATGTGATTGAATGACTAGCATTCTTCGTCTATATAGGTAATATATTTGTCTTTGTATAATTGGCTTCAAGTACGACGAAAATAGATGAGAAAGATGAAGACAACTGTGTATGTTTATGATGCTTTTGGCTTTACGTAGTAGATTTAGCTATAAAAATACACGCAGGATCTAGTATAGGTACCTCTGCCTAAGCCTCTTGTCTTGTAAGAAAGGCATTCGGATGCCACACCCAGGCATCGATGCAGTACTTATTCAATCTCCTGTTTTACATCGTTTTTTCTCACTTTCCATTCTGTCTCTCCCCATTTTCCTTCTCTAAGGCAAAAAAAGGGGAAAGCGAACAAACGAACGAGCGAAAAAAGAAACAAGAAACGAACGATTACATAAATAGGGGTGGGTGCGGTCGACCAAGCCTCAGTTGACTGCTTTTTTTACTTTCTTTTCTAGTGTTTTTATTGTTATTCTGGATATCTCTTCCGCAGTTGTTCTTTCCAGTTAGCATCAAATCTTGTTCCCCCATCTCCCTATTTCTTTTCCTCTGCTATCTTTGCATGTTTTCCAAAATATACACAATAACTTCTGCGTGCTCCATATATGTACATTACACAATAAAGTGACAGTCACAAACATATATTGAGCGCGGGTAAGCGTGCACAATAGGCAGATGTTGTCCATGAGATTCGCCTTCCTCTTTCTTCTGTCCTCTCCACCCTTCCGGGGCTTTCCCCTCGTTTTTGTAGAAATTTCATAAAGTTAGTCAAACTCCCACTTGTTCCTCAGGTATATAATATGTATTTGTAGGTACATGAAATAATGTGTATTACAATCCATATATATGCATACTACCCCCTGTGTTTGAACATAAGAGGAACTTCTACCTTACATATAAGGGAGGCGTAACACAAATTTCTGTTTTATAACTTTGTATGAATATTTATTCGTAAGTACCTATATAGCTAAACCAACGCCTTGCATTACAGTGAGCATACTATATCCTATTCAGACATATTGGTTAACATTCGATACAAATATTTCAGTTGCGTTTTCGTTTTCTCTTCAATGTTTGTGTATTACGTTACCCATGGTGAAGAATATAAACACTCACAATGTCTACGTCACGAAAACGGGGCTGGGTATACAGATCAGAAAACAAAAAAGATATCTACTCGTATATATGTGGAAGGGAAATATTTTCTCTTTGAACAGATGTTAAAGACAAGTTTTCACTGCCGCATACTCCAGTCTGTTCCATTAACTATCATGTCAATTTTGCTATTTATTATAGGTTAATTAACTTTCATTGCAATATAAATAATGCATAGGTATTTAAAATTCGTTAACTGTTTGACTTTCACGCATAACTTTTCATTGTTCCACTATACAACAGTGAAATTGTTCTTAGCGCTAATTAACGATACACAAAACCACCTCTAATTACTATATATGATTGTCTAAAATGACACCTGAAAAGAAAATTTCACTATATATAAATACACTCATGTAAACTAAAGGTAATTTATCACTAAGAAATTTTAAGGCACACAATTTAAAATTAACTTAGTCTATCTACCTATAGAGAAAAAATATAAACTATTATTTTCTATACACTTAATAATATATATTGAGATTTTAAAGAAGCAGCAACACGTGTATATTGTTATAAGCGATAAACCACGAAATGAAATTCGAAATGTATATTTCATTATGTTGGTCGTTAATTCTAACGTTGGTCTAACGCTGCCAGGGATGAGTGACCCCTTTCTGGTAGTCAATTATCTAGGCATTCGACTGTATTAGAATTTAGTTTCCCGATGTTATGCAGAACACTAACATAAGTGTAATAACCCTTTGTCATCTGGAACATTTGAGATACGCACAAATTCTGAATAAAAATATGTTTCAAAGCTTTATAGCAAGACAATTATATTATAACCCTTATAGTTATTAAAGTCAAACCCGTTCATATAGAGCTAAATCCTTTATTAAAGTCAAACCCGTTAATAGAACTAAATCCTTTATTAAAGTCAAACCCGTTCATAGAACTAAATTCTTTATTAAAGTCAAACCCGTTCATAGAACTAAATCCTTTATTAAAGACAAACCCATTCACAGAGCTAAACCTTTAAGAGTTAAACCCGTTAATAGAACTAAATCCTTTATTAAATTCAAACACGCTAATTGAACTAAATCCTTTATTAAAGTAAAACCTTTTCACAGAGCTAAACCTATATTAAAGTTAAATCCGTTATTATAGCTAAATCCGTTCATAGAACTAAATCTTTTAATAAAGTAAAACCCGTTAATTGAACTAAATCCTTTATTAAATTCAAACCCGCTAATTGAACTAAATCCTTTATTAAAGTCA
>JAYRBW010029859.1:0-12217 GCA_036023295.1 Invenusta paracnida
TGTCTGTAATATATAATTCATTGCCTGTGTATCTAAAACTGTTTTACTGCACAAACGATTTAATTGTTGTGAATTTTTGAAAAAATATTTTGCAAAAACTTTCGGGTAGACGAGAAGTAGTATAAAACTGCATACAGAATCAATAAGAGTCATTTCTCTATGTATACTCTATGCTAAAAACTCTATGTATACTCTATGGTCTAGATATTATATAGGATAATGTAATTAAACTTCGCGTTTAATTATGTTATTTGATATTACATTGAATGGCAAAGACATACACTGAGAATCTACGAGTCGGCGAGCGTAGCGAAGACGAATTTATTCCCCATGCATTACGACATTCAGTGTAATATAGAATATATTCAACTATCAAGTTAACTATTTCTCTTGCAATAGATTATTATACTTATAATCTCCGACGGAAAATTTTCATTTTCATTTTAAATTTTTTGATTATCTATTCCTGATTATTATTATTTTGATTATCTACAATTGCAAGGGAAAATGAGAGACATTTATAACTGTTTCTCGAAAATCATTTGTTAACGGATGCTGAAGAGTTTTCTAAAGTATTTATTTGCTGATGGTTAAGATTCTGGCATAACAAATTCAGACTGCAAAAATAAAATTCATTGCAATGATATAATTTGTATTACATTTTCATACATTTAAAAATGTTCCATTTCCAAGACATTTTTCTTGTTTTTTGCTGTTATAGATTAGGATTAAATAAACATTATATTTATGAATTTTAACAACAAGAATTGTAGCAATTAAACCTTGTTGCCCTTTTTATATCAAATTCTTCAATGGTTGTACTACATATCATCAATATGATTTTATTTTTTTGCTTTTGAGGAGTACGTGTCTTTACTTTTTTTGCGACGCTGTCGTTTTTGTTTTGATATAAATTACATTTATTGACAAATATTACTATATTAAAAGAATTGAATGTTTGCAATGAAAAAATATGATATGAATTATATAAAAATCGTAACAATTATTTTATAAATAACTGTGACAAGCAAAGAATATAGAGCAAGCGGCTAGCTCTATATTCTTTGGTGACAAGGTATCGGAAATGTAGTTAATTTCCATAATAATTACTTTAATCTTTAATGCAATATAAGTATAGTTTAATTTTACCTGTTCACTATAGTTAATAATAAATATAATATATTTGTAAATCACATCATAACGAAGAGCTTCAGGAATGTTATCATTAAGAGAAAAATAATAACTATTTTATAAAAAATAGAAAAAACAAGTTTAGCATTATAGTAGGTACGTTTCATGATTTTTTATTTTGGTTACTGCTAAATATGAATAATTAGATCTATCTGTTAAAAAATGTTTGTAAATATTTATAGTAATTTATTTATTTATGAATCCTCTTGTGTTTTAAAATTGTAAAATTAACTTCTGATCTTTATTCACTATTTTATTTTCAGTTGTTATGTCTTGTATAAATACACTAATGTATGGTGTTACAAATTTTGTTTTCCTAAGGATGCTGTTTGTTGCAGTGAAACATGTTGCTATCAGTAAATTTTGTTTTTAACTTCATTTGGTTTTGTAAATCAATCAAAACATTGGCTAGTTAATGTTTGATGAATAATATAATAATAATGGTAATAATGGTAACATACTGATACCGGCTACTAGTAAAAATTTAACATTAAAAAATCAATTAAGGGAATAAAAATAAATATTTATCAACATTGAAACAAGCAATATATTCACTTATATAATCCATCAATTAAAGTTATCAAAATATTTTTTATATAGAATTTTATGAAAATAAATATGAACAAATATTGGAACAACAGTGTTCCCACAATTCTTTCAGATATAAGATTACATGCCAACTGTTTTATATTTCTAAATATATAGGTTAACGTTTCGAAAATGCGTAGAGATTTCGATATTATAGTTCTCATAGAGTAATATAATACCCTATAACTCTATGATAGTTCTATTCCAATATGTGTACCCTTAATTACATCAAGGAGCAAAAAGCATCTTCTCAGCAATACATCTTCGTTCTTTGACTACTTTAGAAGTTCTACTAAATATATTTTAAAATGTTTAATAATTATAGAATCATTATAAACATCAAAACCAAATCCGCCATATTATATTGCCCACATCAAAAACTATTGGTGCGTTCTGTATACCTAACTAAGTATCTATAGATATCTATAATGTTAATTAATCTATATGGCTCATACGAGTACATCGTATATATATACTCTGTAAATCGCCATAAATTTTAAATTTAAATATGTCTAATCATATTCAATTATCTATATTTTAAGTCGAATATTTTCAATTCGATGTCTTTAATTTTACATGTACATATATGCATTTGATTACATATAATTTGTTTAATTCTGGTTATGTGTACCTACATTAAAGTTTCAATTTATGGAAGTATACAAAAATATATAATGCTATTTTTTTATTATTATTTTAGAATAATTAGGTATTCGTATATAGGTACAATGTACATAACTCTAATGTACTTATACATAATATGATATATCTGCGGTAGAAATAGATATCGTGCGGTATGTAACATTGTAATTTTACTACTATATGCCTTTTAGTCCACAAACTGAGCGCATCGATCGTCAATTCGATATATTTCGTTCGTTACCGTTAAATAATTAATTATTTTATTACGAAGTATGTATGTAGCTTATATTCATTACATCCTCTAGCTTGTTAGTTAGTATTAGGTCAGCTGTCAGAGTGTATTATGTCGATAGTATGTTTATATAAGATGCATAAACCTAAAATTATGTGAATTGTAGTTTTAGCAACACCAGTAAATATTTACAATGGTATCAAAATGTTTGTTGTATTCTTATGTAAACGTCTATATAATAGTTTAGTATATATTACAAATTTTATACACTTCGTGTAATTGTACAATTTTCTTTTGACTGTAAACATATATTGTGGTATGTAACAATTCAATTATACATATTATGGTATAGATGAGACACATTGTATGTGTATCACATATTTTTAATGTTAAATATATGTAAAGTGATTAATGTAGAGCTGTCTCATTACATACCTGTCATAGAAATTAATCAATTTAGATATTTTTTATAGGTGTCAACAAATAAGAAAGAAAGAAAGAAATGGTATATTTATTAAATGACAGTGAAGCATTTATGTTAAATACAAAAGAAGTGAACCAAGCAACTATATAAATTAAAGTCCTAAAAAAAAAAATCAGAGAGTCGAAAAGATAAAAGCGAGGAAAATCAAATTAATGATTTATAGATTTATTGTGAAGAATGGATGTGGCTATAACGAAGGACTTAGCTTGAAAAACTGTTTTGTGCCGTGGGATACTATAAAAATTGGAGTGTCGGGTGGGGTACCTAACGGCTAATGTCGCCTTGTTGTGAAGGAAGGCGAGGTGGTCTGAAGAAGTCATCCTCTGAAATTGGCTTTTGGTAAGGTTTGACTATTTTATAAATATTTTTATAAAGTGAAACAAATATCTGTTATCTATATAATCATATTGTAGTGTATATCATCATTCTCTTGTAAGTACCTCGTTCATTATTAATAGCAAAATTAGTTACAATCTGTGTAATTCTATGAATACAGAACTTTTACATAATATATTACAGTACATATTTCTATAGGTATTACAATGTCAACCATATCCATATCACTATCGACTTGAAAGGTTTATTTTTATTATGTGTATTTGTGTGATAAACTTGCGTGATGAAGCTTATATGGTACACGTACATGTTCTAAATACAATAAACAGTAAAATACACTACTCATTACAAAAATGAAAATACATAAAATATTTATTCATTTTGATCAACTATTTTTAATGTTTTTGTTTCTTAAAATAAACAAAGTACCTATATATGTATATATATATATATATAAATGTATAATTTTATATACAGTAAAATTCAATTATGGTGATTTTTTGAGAATTTTAAGCTTCTCTACAGCATGCTACTTTTAAAATATTTGTAATAAAATATTTGAAAATAGACTTGATAAATAGTTCACAAAATATTTGTTTATAGTAGTATGGAGGTGTCTTTCTAACTGTACCACCCCTACCCTCTCGACCAACCAGAATCGAGTTATACGGCTTCAGCCGATGGTAGCAAGCACAAAGTGTATAAAAGGAATGCGCGCGTCTCTTGTAATTTTCAAAACTTTTGCGAGTGTCATTCAAACCTGTTTACTGCTGATCTGTCTTCTAGCAAAGTGAAAATTTACTCGATTTTGATTGATCGGAAGGGGGTGAGTTTGAAAGATACCCCTCCTACTACTGTTTATAAACCTACCTATTCGAATTAATTAAACATAGGAAGCTATTTTCAAAAGTGAATGTAATGATGTAAGCGTTTGTTATACCAGATATGTGAAAAATCATGCAGTAACAAAACGCTGATAGCAAAAATTGAGATAAAATGAAACATCGTGGACTATTATTTTGTATACGTAATAGTAATTATACATATAATACATAATACATACATAGTATACATATATAATATATATATACCTATAATATATAGTAAGCATAATAATAATTTTCAATCACAAATTGTTATCAAAAAAAGAAGTACCAATGAAAGTTTTATTTTTTGCATTATTTATTATTTTGTTCTCTCTTTTTATGAATTTTTTGTTTAGATTTACGTGTGTTAAATATTCATATGAAATTATATTCATAGTATTATAAGAATGTTAATAATTCTTATGGGAATTTCGTCAATTTCTGAAAAAAATGGCACTATTTTGCTTTATATAATTTATTATTTACTTTGCAAAAATTAAACTTTTTGAATAGAGTAATATTTTACAAAAATGTAATTGTAGCCGCGACAGCATTCCTTCACAACACGGGAATTGCCTGTCTGTGCCAAATGATTAAATATAGGACACTCAGCGTATTGTAAAATACGACTGAACTATTCTACCGCACATAGGAATATAATATTGACTTTCTCTACAACTATTTTGATAGTAGACGGTAGAAGATTTGTCTATTCATTTTCCTTAGCCTCGATGAATCTTTCTGAAGTGAATGGGAAATCTTGGTTTCAAAGTATTCATTTTCCTCAAACGTTCTCGTTATGGAATGAAGGTCTATAAACTCTACTGTGATCAGTAACTACACTCTCAATATCCACATTTACTTTGGAAAGAAGGAGATTGAAGCAATTCCTGGAAATCCTGTTCTAGGTAAGCTTAACACAATCGTACTTCAACTCATTGATCGCTATACCAGCAAGGGGTACATTTTATAAACCGATCGTCTCTACAGTAATCCCATTTTGTGCAACGAGCTGTACAAAGTCAGCTTGCTTGTGGAACTGCCAGAAGTTGTAAGACGTATATATGCACACTGCCATGATCAATAAAGACATGGCAAAGAATTCACGAGAGGTTGCGGCTTACCGAAACGGACCACTGCTTGCACTAAAATATTCTGACAAAAAGCCGGTGTACATGCTTTATACCGTGCATGAGTACAGTGTGCACAAAATTGTAGTGAGAGAGAGAGGACATGGCTTGGTTGAAGTCAACAAACCGCCAGTTATCACAGATTACAACTCCAATATTGGGGCCTTCCGATAGTTAGTTTGATCTCCTATGCCCTCGACAGATGTGTATTATTACTATATTATTGTCTAATACATTTTAAACGATTAAAAATGTATATAATGTCATTTATATAATATAGGCCACATCGAAAAAACAGTTGTTTGTAACTAAACGTATTACATTTTTTATCATAACAAGTATTAAATAAGATATAAACTTTATAACATGTAAAAATAAGTTCTGAATCAGTTATAAATAACAGCCACCATTTTCTACTATATTTTCAATGTGTTCCATCATCTCGTTGAGTGCTCTGCCCATGCGATTCTACGTAAACTGTGGTAAATGTTCTTCCAGAAATTCTGCTATATCATCAGGTGATTCAAAATCATCACGGAGTGCTTCATTTTGAAGAAGAAAACACCCGCTTGCTTTGCTAACCACCATATTCGCCTGACGGGAATCTATGTGACAGGTATATATTTCCGCGATTGGAAGCATTCCGTGATGATTTTGAATCACCTTATGATATAGCAGATTTCTGGATGAACATCTAACACATTTTACGCAGAATCGCATGTGCAAAGCACTCAACGAGATGATGGAACACATGGAAAATGTAATAGAAAATGCTGGCTGTTATGTTTAACTGATTCAGAACTTATTTTTACTTGTTATAAAGTTTATATTTTATTTAATACTTGTAATGATAAAAAAAATGTAATACGTTTAGTTACAAACAACTGTTTTTTTCGATGTGGCCCATATATATATATTACATAGGTATATATTATGTTGTGTTCAAGAAAATACAGTTTTAAGTTTCAAGAATACTTAGCACTGTGTATTTGAGAAACATAAATTTACGTAACTCAACGTAGTCTTCCGTTAGTCATAAAATAGAACTTCGAATTTAGAACATAGGATTAGTACAGCTTCGAGTTACACCTTATCTGTAATTGCGCTGTATTAAGTTAGGACAAAAAATAATTGTGTTTCGAGTTACGACCTCCTGGCTATTAAATGTCCATATAATATAGATCAATTAAATGTGAAATATATCTAAACCATAGAGATCGGATTATAAATACTTGCCTCCTCTAGAACAGACATATGCTATCTTCACTATATAACTAAATGGCAACACAAGTAGGAGGAAGGTAAATAATGCGGTCCGATTTCTATTATCTAAACCTACGGCAGTAGGTTGTTAGCTCATGCAGCTCATGCGAGTAACCTACGTACAGAAAGTACATTACAATACCACAAGAACGGTCATTTTTTAAACCGCTACCATTTAAAAATTAATTTATATATTGAAATGATTTAACTTCTATCATAGAGCGCCACCGAAAATGTATCAGTGAGTCAATTTTCAACTTCATAACTATTATAAAACTCAAGATATCAAGGTGCAAACATCGACTTTTTTCGTCATTATTCTTCTTATTAATTCTAATTCTAATTATTATTATTCTTGTTCAGACCCAATAACATACCCTAAACTTTAATCGATTTTGATGAAATTTTCAACATATATTGGAAATGTCCCAGATATGAGAATAGCAACCGTTGCTAGGGGCTTTAGCTCACTTTAGCGTAAAATAGACAGCTACCTATTTGTTTGGTAAGAACAAAACTTATATTGTTAGAATCAACGTAAAAACTAAATACAAATAAGGCTGGCTCTTTTAAAAACTTAAAAACATAATGTTACACTAAGTGTAAACAAAATGATATGATTTTATCCATACTTGCACTACAATTATTTTAGCGATAAGTACTAAATAGACTAAATCTATGATTGTCTAAAAATACCTTTCAGTGATTGGCTGACAACTAACTTGTGGAATGAAAAAAATTACACAATACTAATGCGCTACTGAAAAAGTTAAATATATGAAAAAAAATTCTCACTGAAGTCCCTTATTGAACCCCCAGCCTTTTATGATTGTCTGCTAGTGTTGTTCTGACTCCCATGGAATTATTTACTAACACTTGCGTTAGTTAACGTATTAATCGTGTTTTATATCTTATTCTCGATGAATAGTAATTTGTTTTATTAATCGTGATTCTCGGCGAATAAATGTTTCCATTTTATAAATAGTATAGGTCCTACTATTTAATTTATTTTTAAGTTCACATTTTCGCATTTTGATACTATATATTTTATTATTTATACTGCATATGATATGTATATATGTATATTTATATTTAACATAAATTATATGATTACTTACAAAAATGTTACTTCTTGATATAAATAACTTTATATTAAACACGGAATCACGTTATAATTCTCCGAAACGAAAACAGTACCGACATGTAGACATTTAAACAAAAATTTTACAAAAATAAAAATATGAAATTACCGAATTAAGTTTTTTAATGATTGCATACTGTAATTGTAGTTGTTAAAAATATTATATTTATCCAATTTATAGTTGTCCTACTCATCATATATAATTGTACATTTTAAAGGACGATCACGTATTAAATTTAAATTATCAGACGCAATCATATTTACACGATTTTGTATTTTAAATGACTCATGACATAAAAAATACACAAATTATGAAACTATGTCCGTATAAGCCCTATGGGCTTGGCTCACGTTTAAATTACATAAAAGATTCGCTATATACTTGAGCTCTTTGTAATTTAATGAATTTGTCAATTTACATGTTCTAAATCAATTAGTATAAAAAAATATTTTGAAAAATTGAACTTCAAAAATATGTTAACGTATCAAACAATGTTTTAAATGATCATATAATATTATTTTTTCGAAGATTCAGACATAAAAACACAGATTGCGTTTCTAAAGCACAAATTTAGTTACTTGATTTTGAAGATCTAAAATAGAATCTTTGGATATAATATAACATTATTGGAATTGTATATATGTAACGATTGCAGCCCAACAGTATCCCAACCAAATTTTGAATCAACATTTTGAAGTATATTTAATGAATTTTACATACAAAATATTCAAATAGTCAACGAGCCTTCAAAGGCTCGATTAAATAAAAATTCGATTTTCAAATATATCAAAGAATGTTTAATTGGAATAATAATTTGAACATTTGAACCAATATATTTTCTTTTGAAATACACATTGTCATTATATTCGAAACAACATTTCACGCAGGTATACCTGAAACGAAAGATCATCAAATTATTTCTGATATTTCAAATAGTATGTATTAATTACCTACACGCTTGAAAAATTGAACTTTCAAAATTGACTGGTTGATTACCGATTAATCAATGTGAAAAACACGTTGTATGTGAAATGCTTTCAAAAACAATTGGAACACATAATATTTCAGTTTCAAAAACTGTATTTCATTTTTATATATCCTTTATGTCTCTATTTTATGATCCATAGTTTAATGATACTTATCGAGCAGAGGCGGATCTAAGGGGGGAGCACGTGGTGCTTGTGCTCCCCCCCTTATATATTTTTCCTAAATAACATCACTAAAATGAGTAATATTTATAATAGTGCTTTCTCCTGCATCTCCAAACAGGGGACTTCACCCACGGTGCTCCCCCCTGAAAAAATCCTGGATCCGCCACTGATTAAAGGTATACATAAAAAACATATAACGTCGTCATCGTATTACAAATAGTATCTTGGCAGCTGTAAAATCTCAGTAAAACCAACTCTTTATGTACACCGATTATGTATTATGAGTCTACTACAACTTATTAAATTTGTAAGTGTTAAGAATTTAATGCATTTTGTACTTTCAAAAATTTTAAAAATGGTTCTCTTCATTGTGAAAATGTAACTTTTGGGTGACCGACTGCAATGATTGAATTACTTGCTTTTATTACGCTTATTATTATTACACTACGTTATCAGGTTTGAATATAATAACTATGTAGTAAGCAATAATAATAATAAATCTAATCTGGATTTAAAAAACTGTTGTAAAGCACATAAAGGAAAAATGATAAAATTTAGGTGGTAACCAACCATTGGCGATGCGAATGATCTTCCAAAGTCGGAGAATGACAAAGAGTTCGGCCATAGTTGGTGACACATGAACAAGAATGAGTACAACGTCCAGAGTGAAGCTGACGACGATTACCACACCATCAAACACCTCTAGCTTGCGACGGAAGAAAGCGCGACCTTGAGCAAAAACTTTGACGCCGAGCTCGATCATGAAGAGGGAGAGTACCGCCAGACTAACGAAGTGCAGTATTTTACTTATCTTCTTCTTGCTTTCGTCCTGAGAGAGGCAGTGGAACATAAAATACAATCGTAAAATACACATATTGAGATTTAGATATAATCCTTAATGTATGCAACGCGATTGTAAAATTATCTTTCAAGATTTTTTGAATTTATATATTATAGGGTACCAATAAAAAAAAGATATAATTAAAGCAGTATAATATAAATATCGTTACATGTACATACTATAGTTTTTTTAATATTAAAAATAATAAAATATGTACACTATAAGTCAAACGTAAAAACACTGAAAAACTGATAATGAACATTGTTTTTTAATTAAAATTCTTTTATATTTGATTTTTTCAGTATTAAATCAAAAGCACATGATTATTACAATTGAATAAAATGCACATAGCACAGAAGTAGCCTTGGACACTGAATAGTTCTTTTTCAATTGGAGACATTTTTGTTGCCTTTAGAGATTCCTGCAAAAAATGAACATATTGTGTTGTCTCCTTATTTTAATTGTTTACGAGAACGCATAAAGTCGACAATCGCATGAAATATATTCATGAAAATTCTAATTCTAAACAGTTAAAACAGAGACATGACACAGTAAATCTATAACTACGTCAATTCGAGGATTCGGTAATTGTTTTAAATTGAAGACTTCTTTTCATTGAGTCCTTGTGATAATTGCTGGAATTTTTGCATGACTCAAAATTATGTTCACACTATTTCTATATTTTTCTGTATTCTATTTTTTAAATATTTAGAAAAGAAGGATAGAAATAAATTTCAAATTACTCCTTGATTTGTTACGCACCCGCCATCGAGGTTTTGGTTTATAATTTCATAAAAATCAATACGATTAGTTAAACGAGGTATCTAATTGAAAAATAATTTGTAGGTAGTACTTATCGCTTACTAAACATATATTTCATACAAATCATATAATTAAAAAGCAGAAATTTGGTTTCAACAATAGTATGGAGGCACCGATACATATGCAGTTGTTAAAAGTTAAAATAAAAGTTATATATACATCTATTATTATTATTTGGACTCAAGATTAAATGCAAGAAAAGCATACATTAAAAAACTAACTAAAATAATATCAAACAAATAATATTTAGAATTATTTTATATTATTATTAATTACGTATATTAGAACTATATACGTATATCTATAATTTATTTATCTACAAATAAATGAATATATTATTTTAATATAATCGATAAATGTGTCTTAAAAAATCATTGTGATCATAAGAAATCATATAAAAAGTAAAATAAGGTAAAAGTTCTAACATTTCTGGCCGATGCACTTATTCACTGTGATGAAAATATTATATTTTGAAATACTCTAAAATGATATATACATATATTGATCTATGAAATACTGAAAATCCGATGCTAATTAAAGAAGACAATAGCAAATTTCTGCAGCTAATGAGTTGCCTGGTTTTCTTATTAAAAGGTTAAAAAGAAAGCACGAACTTCAAAGTAAACCGAATTTAAAAAAAAGAAAGTTGATTGGCATAAAACAGAAAACACAAGACTACATATAGTGAAGATATTTTTCCATGTTATTATTTTGAAAGAATACGAGAAGAATCGTAACAGTTCATTTATTAACTATATGTTCAAGAATACATTATTTAAAATGCACGCATTATGCAAAATATCACTTGAATATAATGTAGATTAAAATAGTTTTTGTAAATAATAATAAATTGATAGATAATGTTTACTGGGAGACTCCGACAACTCTTCATCAGGCATTGATGGGAATAATTAATTATAAACCATGTTGATAGCGAAAATTAACAATTTTAAATAAATACCTATAATCACTTTAATACATACTTTTATATTGATTAATTTATATCCAATTCATGTACTATTTAAATGTTCGAAATAACCTAAATAATGGAAGGAAAAAATATTAATGGGGTAATAAAAATCACATGTTTAGGAACAATGTAAAAAATATGATGTACGTACAAGTCTTATTAATAAAAAAAAACTAGTTATCAAATACTTATATTTAAGGCTCTGCTTATGGTATATTTTAGACTATTTCAATAGTTTATATAATGTCAGTTAACTACTCGAAACTTACATATTTAATAAACATATAAATTAAACAACATGATATATATATGTTAGTATTTAAAAAAAAGTATGTTAATTAAATATATGTACTTGTAATGTTGTAATAATTTAACCTTTGTAATCACAACTTTCTCACAAAATATACCAAGATTGTAATTTAATAAAATCATTGCGTTTATTTCAATAATTAGAAATATCGTACTTGTAAGATGATAATCATAGGGTGTCCCATAAGTCCTTGAACCAAAGTCAGTATAGATAGAAATTTATTAATGATACACAATGCACAGAATAGAC
>JAYRBW010029870.1:0-12217 GCA_036023295.1 Invenusta paracnida
GCTGATCCATTTGAGATATTACATGGTCCAAGAAAGAAATTGCGACATTCAACTTGTAGTGATCAGAAATATTGTCATTGGGAGCGTTTTTCCGGTGCGTTTGTCGTCCAGCTTGTCGACTCCTTCCCGGTTCAACACCGATTTTTTCGGCCATACGAATTGCGTGATCATAGATGCTGGGAAATCGCTCGTCTACATCCTCACGTTCTTTGGTGTAACTTGTTTCACTTCATCAACCTGAAGTAAGTAGATATATACATAAATATTTAGACAGTGTCATGAATCTCTAAAGTCGCATAGTTGACATTAGTATAATAGAATTTAACTTAATAGCATGTGCATCAACAATGTACAATGTAGGACGCTGCAGCATTGTTACAATTCCATCAAGGTGAGATAAATATTTGTAGATCGTCAAAAATATGATAATGAAGTCGAAGCGCGTAATTCCTTCCAGAATTTGGCTGGCTTCACTTTTATTCTTTGTATCCCAACAAACGTTTCTTTCTCATTTTCGTCATTCAAAACTGGTGTGTTCTTCACCATGGCATCCAAAGTCTCGACCAAATGAACGTAGGCTTGGTAAAACGTTAATAGGCTGTATGCCTAGTTGCCCAACGTATGGTACATCAATTAAGAAGGGGTTTTCTTTTTGAAGAATCCATATTTAAGGCATTGGCAAGAAATCTTTCTAAATAACGAGTTCGCTTCGGACTTTCTTGGAAGAAGAGACAACAAAGTTTTATCTTGTCGATAACAGTTCTTTTTTCCGTTTCACTGAAGGCGGTTGATACAATTTATACTCAACTTCAGACCCCCCTCTCCCCCCCCCTCCCCCTTGGTCAACATATTAAATTTTAATTTTGACCAATTAAAGAAAAAACACTTTTTACAAAATTTAGCTATTGAACTAGAGGCGGTTTGTCCGAACCCTCCGACCCCTCCTCCCCCCCCCCGGCCAGCCTACGCGCCTGATAGGATATCTGTAAATAGTAAGCTAATTTTTTCTTATTTAGAAAGCAAGCGCACTTAAAAAGGGAAAATATATACTTTTAGAAATTGCTGCTATTGATTTTGCGATCATACAACAAATATAGTATCAATGATAGTATAATAGAATTAATAAAGTATTCCCTGATCGATGTTGGCAGATATACCATAAAATCATACTAGGTACTAACACGCATAAAAATTCCAAAATATGACAAATATATCAATAATTTAGCTACATTTTCAAGTCGTAATTTAGACGTCAAATCCACATAGATGCTATATAATTTGCATACATACTTGTTCCAAATAGTAATTAGTACGCATTATTTTCTTATGTATATAGTTACGATCCAGTAGATGCTCGTCACTATATATAACGTTTGATATTAACGTTCATTTATTAAGCGTCAAGTATACAAATGTTAGTATCTGATGAAGAAATATTATATCTAACAGGTGTATTATAGTAGGTACACCCGAAACATAATATCTTATTAGTTCCGAGATTCACAAAAACCTAGAAATAGTGATATCAATAATATTATAGCTTACATATTATACTACTAGTACAGTAGTGCAATTGAGTTAGAGGAAAAATACGGAAATAGCACAAAAGTAAGACATTGTTCTAATAACATTTATTATATATTATGTATATTATAATATGAAGTATTTCATATTAAATGCGGAAAACATAATAAGATGAAGAATTGTTTCGTGATTTAAATCTTTCTAAATTAATGTCGTAATCATACTATACTATACCATAACATAACAAATGAATAATTGAATATATTATTATTCATGAATGTCTCAATATACATAATATATTAATAAAATTTGATGGATAATATTTAATGAAAAGAACAATTAAAACAATTATGAGTTAAAATCACATTTTCCAATAAAACTGATATATAATTATAGATAAGTAATAATAAAAACTAATCCTACCTATAAGTATTAGTATATGTATCAATACAGCATTTCATAATTAACGAACTATACATATGCAATAAACAGGTGTAGGTAAATAACAGAAAGTAATGTTTGGACATAAAAATTGTGAAATTGTTTTTTGTATACAAGCGTATGGAATCCAAATGTAATGTAATGTAATTCTGCATAACATATTACGTATAGGTTCCAAAATAACAATTAATAGAGCCAAGGAAATATTGATAATATTGAAAAAGTAAAGTTATATACGAAAACATAATTTAGAGTCCTTAAAACGAGTGAATGAGTGACTAATTTAAACAATATAGCATTCTCTAATAATAAATAGGTTTATTAGGTCAATTGTGAGTTTCAACACACATAAAGACATTATACATACGTAAATAAAGTGTTTTTAAACATCAAGATATTCACATATCTCGTAATAATAACAATCTTACAATGATAATATTTGTAAACAATAATAACGACATAAATGAGTAAAAAGCTATAATAGATCATTAAAGAAAATTAAGTGATTAAGATTTCATATGCTTTGAAATATAGACAGTATCCTAAAGAAAGAAAATACTTAGGTAAATTATAACAGATAATTATGTTCCGAGATTCAACCAAAAACATCTAAAATTCTGGACTCCTTGGACATTGGTTTCATCAATTTTAAGAAAATCAAGTTCAACGGATATATATAATGATAAATATGAAATTAGATCACTAAAGATTCTAGGTATTACACGTGAAAATAAAATATGATCCATAGACATACACATGCAAACAAAAATTATATAAATGTATCACAGAATAATGATGAAGCGTATTCAGGAACAAACAATGCAATTTAACTCAATATAAATATTTTGAATTAGATATCTATAAGTAAACCTATAGCACAATATACGAACAAAAATATTAATATACAACAAAATAGTATGTAGTATACAAATTGAAAAATTAGTATAAACACATATTTGAACGAAAACAATAAAAATAAAATACGAATACAAATCAATACAAATAATGGAACAAACGAAGTTTTGTCTTAAAAAACATGTTAATAAACATGCATGATAACATTGTAAAGTTCTTTCTCGGAAGTCAGATAGGGTCGCATTATAATAAATAATATTTACAAGTTGTATTACGTAATATGATATTTTTACACATTTGCTGTGTGTCTATGGGCTGTCACACTGTAGAATTTTGCCATAAATACTTACTTAAAATGGACACTTTAATTATTTCAATACATATAATATATATAAACAATATATCTGTTTACTATCACTGGTTTAAACGGTTCAATTGTAAAGTGTCACATGGAACAACCACTCTCCACTATATACTAATCAGTATTACCTTGGAATGATGTTGTAAAATGAACTTATATAGTATTGTTAAAAGGTTGTAAATATAAATGGAAATAGAGGACAAATATATAATGAAATCCTATGTAGTAATTGATATACATATTAAGCATAGGCAGGAAATTAATGCAAAATAAAGAAATTCATATGAAAAGCTGAAAAATGTAGCCAATAATGGAGGAATTATTTTTCAAGTATATCGATGAGTTTCAAAACTTGATTCCAGAAAATGTTTGACAACCAATGCTGACAGTGCTTAGCTAATTATTGTTGAATGTGACAATGAAATTTATGTTCTAAAATTGCAATTAACCAATTTGTGATGCAATGAATTTCAGTTCAATAGAAACCTTTTCACGGCAGAATTTCTCATATAGAGTTTACCCAGGCTCAGCTGAAGTTATAGTTCTGCCCCCGGATCAAATGGTATCCAGGCGACAGTTGTTGCTGGCTACAATCGATCGCTTGATCCTGCCCCGATCCCCCCTCGGGACTGCAATGCGTGTATCCACCATCCTCGGATCCCGTTAGGTCACCCTCCCCGTAGATTGTGACATCCGCCTCCTCGTGGGCAGCTTCTTGGCCGCCATGGCAACCACGAAGCGCTCCACCGCCGCCACCAACCTCGCAGTTTTCCCGATTGGCCTGAAACCCGCGATCACTGAATTGATCTCCCTCCTCGTCTTCACCCATCATCAGACGGCTGTGATCCGGTTGACTGTTGTC
Organism: Invenusta paracnida; assembly: GCA_036023295.1. NCBI lineage: Eukaryota > Metazoa > Platyhelminthes > Proseriata > Coelogynoporidae > Invenusta > Invenusta paracnida. The sequence continues at coordinate 4,044 of JAYRBW010029870.1, forward strand.
TTGACTACCAACGTCATCACCATCGCAACAATCGTCATCGTCATTATCATCGTCGTCATCGTTGTCGTCCGACTTTTTGCCCAATGGGTCCGACTTGTCGGCAAGTTGACGAAACTTTTGCGCCGCTACAGTGGAGATGTTTTCCTGTTTCTTCCATTTAGTGCGCCGGTTCTGGAACCAAATTTTCACCTACGCACGTGTTAGAGGGAACAAAGTGCATCACATTTAGAATAACAAGTCATGCGCAAGCACGAAGTTCCACTGCAGTTCAAGTCGTTAATTCTTGTATACAATAAATAAGTAGATCAGTGCAGATAATAAATACATTACAACAATAAATCAATGATTAAACAAATAATTAATTAAAGTAATTAAGTTGTTTTACATAAAAGTACAATCTTACTGCATGACCCAAATAACATAATATCAGTACAAAATAAGACTTTTAATTATTTTAATAAAATAAATTTGATTAATAGACTTAAAATACAAACCTGTAAAATAACTTTCTCGATTATATAATCGAAAATGGTTATAAGTGCTCGTAATATTATACAGTTACTTACAATGATCTATTTCTATAAATTTGACAAAAAGTAATTTTAAATAAATTATAAATATATTGCTTATAGAGATATATCATGAAATTTAAGATATGCTACTTCTAAAGATAATAAATATAATTAAAACTAAAAATATGCCGGAGATGTAATGGAATAGAAACTCACTTAATCACATACTAGGTATTTGAAAGAATGAATCTCTCATTTTATAAAAGAAAACCTTTTATATAACATAAATATAATGAACTATAGGAATCTTTTCGAAAATAATATAATTAAGTGTAAACCATAATAAGAATTGAAGTCACTAACTCTACATCCATGTGTTATTTCCATTATTGTATACCAAATGCTTTTTCAGCATTTATCCGTGACTGTTAATAAACGCCTTTACTTCAAAGGGAGAAAAAATATTTTATCACATCTCAGTGGAACTCTCTCTTTTCATGCTTTAATTGCACAAATGAACATGTTCGCATAAAAGAGATGTCCCCGTATTATGGTGATGTATGTACCTATATGTACAGCCAGTGCTCTTCTATATACCAGTTTTATCGCCCTCTTTCCAACTTCCAAGACAACAATATACAAAAGGCAGAGGCTCTTATATACACATTAATAGAGGAAAGGATATTGCAATTTGAAGGCGCGGAAACACGCCAAATAGCTCTGAGAACGTGTATATTAGCGTCAGAAATTTTCTAATTGAAACAAAATTACTGCGATTTACGCGTTCTCTGTTGCCAGTTTTTTTGCCCTTTTCAGTGTGCATATTCTTTTCTTTATTTCTCTCTCTCTCTCTCTCTGTGTGAAGTGTTTTTCTTTCTGTTCATCGTCTCCTCCTCAAATCACTATTTCCTATACGCCGTCATTAGACTACTTGAGAGTTTGGGAAAAAATAGAGTCAGTAAAGGGCGGTGGAAATGTCGCTTATTAAACCGAAGAGGAGGCCATTTGACTACATAAAGACCCAGGAACGTGACTCTTTGGTGGTAATTTTTGCCTCAATTTAGCAGGAACGCGGGCATACTTGAATATGCTGTACACACAGATATATATATTTTCTCTCTTCTGATAGATTATACTCTATATTAAGGTACATTATCTTCCCAAGTGAAATTATTAGAAACTGTGACAATTAACAAAATATCGCGCGCGCAGAAAACGCGAGATTCGTAAAAACAAATACTTGGCAAAATTGATAGACATATTGTACACTGCAAACATATGTTCTGGTTGGAAAGAAATAAAGGATGCAGTACCTTTTCCAGGATATAATAATAGAGGCAAAGGAGTGAGGACTGTTTTTATATGTTGTAGATATATTTCTGCCGAATAAATTCTTCTCTCTCGCCAATAATTTACCAGTGGGTTATGTTTTAGGATTATCTTTTTCTTCGTTCATAAACTATATAGAATAGCAATTTTAGAGGTTAGCTAAACATAACGATGTGTGTACATAGAAGATAGCCCCATCTTATCATTCTACATACGTAATAGAGATATCGATACAATGACGAGCAGTTAACTTAAGAAGGCGCTATATACTGGCGCTCAAGCCTTTACCTCATATCTCGATATTATGCAAGCTAAGGATAGAAGAAACAGTTTATTTCGCAAAACATATTACTCCCGATATATATACATACATATTATATGACCGAGTGATTATAAAGATGAAGTGTGATTTGTTTCCTCCGTTGAGAAAATGAGACTAAACGTCGCTTCACAGATCATCATCACGTTTCCATCGGAGGGTAATATAGGCCAGTAAAGTATGTCAAATGGCCCGAGTTACGGTGATTATTACATCCTTGGCTGCAGTCTGACTCGATGCCACACCATCATGGTCGGTCATATTATTATTATACTCAGTCTCTACACCTTCAAGCTTTGGCCATCTATATAAGCCCGCTCGCTGTTGTATGCAGACCTAAGTATATATATAAGTAGAATCGTTAATTCAACTCCAACTTCGTGCGCTAAGCATGCTGCGCTTTGCCTCTGGCTAATACCATAGAGGTGCTGTGTCTACAACACAGCGACGAGGAGTGATGACTGATCATGAAGAATGATTACGAGTCAGACTACTGAGGTGGATATGCTGCTGCTGAGCAGGGGGATTTCGTCCACCCGCTGCAGTTTTCGCAACGATTAAAGCGAGGCTTGTCGTCCGTCCAAGTCAGAGAATCCAAGGAACTTACTAACCTTCGCTGTATATTTAATGCCACAAGCCCTGGGAACACGGCCGTAACTCCTTCCTAATGTTTCTTTTAGGACGTCTTGACCACATGAAATTGAACCCCGGGCCATATTATACAGTTCTGGCTTTCATTATAGTTAGTTGGGTCTCCGACACAACACTGATATTGCTCGCAAGGTACTAAATTAGTTTGAAAAGCCAGCCCTCCTCGTAATTGTCACACTCTGTTATATTATAGTCCACCGTTGTGTTGTGAATTGGCAATTTATTGTCGGTGGTGGATTTAAGCTTCATTAACAAGAAGAAGCCCCTTTAATTTGTCACAGAATGTGATACTTTTTCGTAAATGGTAAATACATGCTCAAACACTATATTTAAATAGCAGCTATTTATGCCATATAGTATTTATTCGGACCATAATTGTGGTGTAAGCAACTATAATAATATATCATTTTCTGATCAAAACGTATTATAACGTAGTCGGCGGCTCTATATACAAGTAATGTTAAAATAATCCAAAACACGAACTGGTTAATGGCCAACCGATAATAATAAAGCTATGCTGGCATAAAATTGCTATTATTATATTACAAGGATAGTCTCAATAAAAACCGATTGTGAATTAAAATGAAATCATGTATAACTATATAAAAACTAAATATAAACTAATATATGTAAACGGTTTATAAATGCCTACACCTTATAACATATAGTAGCGAATTTATATAAGACAATTTAAAATTATATCCTTAATGCGAAATATTTGTAAAACGCAAATTCACATATACTATAAAAAACTTCTGATAAATATATCATTAGGAAATACATATAGCAAAGAAGAGACCAGATACAATACGACAGCATTATTATCTCATAATTAAGCGAACAAGCTGTGAAGATAATTGAACCTATAATATATGTATAATACACTGAAAGACAATTATATCATCTTTATTGTTATCTGTATAGAAGATAAGTCTTAAAACGATCTTGCAACAATCATCAATAGAGTCTATAATTTATCTGAACCATTCATCTTACAATCTGCTCAAACAAAAGTGTCTCTTAAGTAATTACTGCAATAAATGGAACATATTCCCCAACTTTACATTAAATTAATATATATATATATATATATAAAGGGGGAATAAGTGATATATAATGTCCCCCTTTCATGCCGATGAGTTGTCTAGTGCAGTATATAAGTATTATTAATAATATAAAACGCCACGCATCCATTTATATAATATACAGGGAGCACTTATTTAATCTTGCAGTCATCATTGTAGTATATATGTTATAGGTACACTTCAGTTCTGTAATATATAGTATAAAACATGATCGCAACTCAAAGGAGAAACAAATGAAGGACAAAGCATCTTTAGAAGATTGTCTATAATCATTGAAATTTATCATATAGAACGGCATTTAGTTGCTAATTCATTTGATTTTTTAGTTAAAAAATAGCAATACCTATTTAGGCGTAATTGTAAAAAGATATCTATGTACATATATTATGTAAAGAAACAGATGTACAAGCGTAAAGAATATATCATGTGCTTAATATTCAAATAAATAAAATTCGTATTATATCTATGAATTTTCAGCTTAATATATTATTCAACAAAGCTGCAAATGCAAGAATTTCTCGATTTAGAAGTTCAAATGCATAAATATAAACGGAATTTTATTCAATATAGCTAAGCAGAAATTATAAACAAAATAAACAAAACTTAAGTAAAGTTAAATCTCATAAATTTTAATATATATATATATAGAAATAAAAAATGATAGCAATTATTATTAAAAGAAAGATACATTTACTGCAGATATACACTTAAATCTAAAAGAATTTTTGCATCATTTTAATGAATGTATATTCCTTTTTAAAACACGGCGAAGTTTTAATTACACATAATAATCTCTTCGACAATTATGGTACAATAATATAAATCAAGCGGCCCAATTATAATTCTTGAGAAAAATAATTCCACCACTGTTTTTTTCTGCAAATTATTTTCTGTTATATAGTTTATTATATTGCGCACGTGTTGTTTATAACTGGTATATATTATCTAAAATTAAATATATTACAAAACGAGTGGTGTGTATAGCTTAAAAGATCCCTCCGTTTCTTTTGATGGCAAATATAATTTGTATAAATTTAAAAACTCCACACGACATTATATTATATATGATAGAGACGTATACTTTATAACGACAAGGTTAAATATACTTTGCGGTGTATATTATATAAACATCAATCTATATAGCGCATTTATAAAGTTCCAGAACGGTGTACGAACTGCTTTTTCCCATTTTTTTTCAATTATTTCAAACGAGCCTTCGTACAATTATTAATTAATTATCGTTTTATACCTGCATTTGCCGCTCTTGTATGCTGGGCTTCCTTCACTAATTATCCCTCCTCACATATATGCCTATAATAAATATACACACAGCTTTCCACAATTCCCCTAAATATACAAATTATATAGTGCGTGTGCATACAATATATATATAGTTAGATGCATATTACCGCACTCGATATACAATAATTTGATATAAATTAAATATATACAAAGCGACATGTTTGCAAGTGTATATGAAACTCCACAACAGACCAAAGGCGGTTTTACCGGTTTTAATTGCGTTTTACTCAAAGAATACAATGTATACCTACATGCACACACATAGGTTATACATTGTACATATAATAGAGGCAGAGAGGCAGCAAATGTTTTGGAAATTGCAAGCGAGGCAAATTACACGGAGTTATAAAAAAAACAAGAGCTCAAAGCTGAAAGAGATGACTACTATATTTGTAATATATAGAAAAAGCTAATATATGACGGAAACTGGAGTCTCTACAGGGATGCCCGGCCTCTTCTTTGACGAAGACACAGAGCATAAATGCCCCATTCCTTGCTTTTAATGATGCGCTGGAGGAAACTTACGTCGCATATTATATAAGGAGCGAGAAAGACAGGAAGGGAAGCAGGCTATAATACGCAGGCGCTCGAGAGAAAGAAAGACCCGTGCGTACACAGGTGGGGACCTTTTCTTTTAAGCATTGAAGAAATACCACAAGCCGTTTTTGTAATTTTGTGGCCGCCGCTTACTGCTGAGCAGTTAATTGAATAAGAAGAAGCCGCATAGTTGCGCCGATAGATGTGTTTTAGAAGGCATGTGATAAATACTAATGTATGCTATATATGTGTTCTAGCGCGGTAATATACACCTAAAGGGCTGAGGGGAAAGTTTGGTAATTATATTCTCACACTTGTGCTAGGTGTATATATAAAACTTAGAATTTGACTTCTTGTGAAATTAGTTATTGCAATTGCCAGGAATATGAAATCCTTTGAATCTTTGATATATATATGTGTGATTTATATAGTTTCAAATTTCTTTGAAACTGACGGCAGCGAATGCAATGGTGTATAAACTATAATAATGTGTATTTATATAACTTAGCTAACTTTGTCTTAAAACGACAAAGCGGAATACTACTATATAAGTGCGAAATACATATCAAGGTCATTTATAATATTCACATTTATCTTAATGATATAAAGATATGCAGTTTTAAATATATCCTTAAATAACAATATATATTTTTAAAATTCATTTCTGTAAAATTTAATTGAAGTCATATTGTATTTTAATTATTGACATATTAATCCAATTAAAAAAATTAAATTAAAAATATAATTAAAATGATCATAACAATATATACATATTGTATGAATAGCTTATAGTATTTTGTAGATATAACAATAACACAAGGAAAACTTTACGTTATAACCTACAACCGACCTCAGAGGCCCCTTACACCCTTAATTGCTGGGAGTTTAAATAAATAAATGGAGAAATCGATACTTTTTAAAACGTTATACAAAAAAATATATTTTGTAAACCACTTTCAGCGCTATATATTCACGACTGTGCACGCACATTTGTTTCAATAGACCATGTTGATCATTGACCAATCAAAATCGAAAGAAATATAACAATTTCATACTAAATTTTGTAATCTTATTTTATAGGTTTTCCCGATCAAATACAGAACAAATATGTCGACGTCAGATGAAATAGAGACGGCTGAGATTTGGATTTTAAAATGGCGTTTCGTCAGATCAAATGTTGGCAAGATCATATCAAATGCGCGTCCAGGCCACATCAAATGCGTCCAAGCAAAATTAAATGTTGACACACAACACTTATGTGTATAGAGCGTTTAGAAACTGATTATAATGTTAACTGTGAGTTGATATTTCTATTGTGACATCGTAAATTAAAGTCTTTTGTATCTATATGTATAAAAATATATATAAATGTAAACAATAATTATCCATATTGTAAACTTTATACCGTATGCGTAAAATAAATAATATAGCAAATAAACTAACCAAAATGGAAACATTTTTCCTGAAAAATTACAGAATATACCTCTGTGTTTTACAATGTAGCATTTTTTTTCTTCTAATAAATATATCAAATTTTTTAATTTGCTGTTGTGTTCATAATATTGCTATATATATAATAAAATAAAAAACTATGTTTAATCCATTTTAAAGGATATAGGGTAAAACAAGACTAGAAAAATAGCTCATAAATTATCATTAACGTTTATACCCGTATTTGATGTATACAATTATTATATATACATTGAAACCCTTCTATACTGTTTAAATGTATTTAATATAAATGGTTGTGCTGAAAAATTCTGTGTAAACTCGTTCTCACAAATAGAACTGGTAATTGTCATTTAGTTTGTACCTAATTTTTAGAATAAAAGGCTTATCATTTTAAACGGATTGTATATATGCATAAATTTCATTTTTTTAAATCCATTTAAATTTGAAATAGGATGTATAGCTATATTTGGGGAATATTATTATCTATCTTATAGCTGGAAGCATAGAGTAATTATTTATCCTTACGCAATTACATAATAATGATTATACATAAATTTAAAAAAATAACGTTTAATTACACTATGGCTGGAAGTATAACTTGCTGCTATTTTTATAGCAGATAGATAGACTAACAATATTTGCTATAAATATTATTTTCATTTATATTCTTTAGTTAATAGTTAATCTCTTATAGTTTATAGATATAATTAATACTATAGCCCAAAATTGCAAAAAGTGTGTTAGCTCAATTACCCATAAAAGAAATGAAATATCCCTTAAATGTGTTAGCTCTTATAATAGTTAATAATATTGGACTTGAGCTAACCTCTTAAAAAAACTATTATACTATAAAAGCATTTTGTCTAGGATATTTATAATTGTATAACTTCATTCAATTGATGTGTTTTCTATTAATTTTATGTATTCTTCAATTTAACTTTTGATATTTCTATTAATTAAGACATAAACGTATTATAATGGCAGGAA
>JAYRBW010029881.1:0-12217 GCA_036023295.1 Invenusta paracnida
ACTTAACTCTTTCATCCCCAAAACAACTATTATTATTAACGCCTCCCTCTAATTTCTATTTACCATCTTATGTACTAATTTTCAAAGTTTATGTACCGTCAATATTTCCGCATTTTTTCGCAATAAAACACTTTATTATATACTGACAACTTTATATCTACAATTTAAAAATGATATGTTACAAGACAATCATTACACACAATGAAAAAGCACATAATATAAATAAATCTAGAATATTTTCTTTAATATTCATGCTATAAAATAATTTTTAAAAACATGACAATCTACACGAAACAAAATATTTATCATAATAAATATTTTGTTTCATGTATATTTGAAAAGATTAAAACATAGAATCAATAATTATTGATTCTATGTTTTAATCTTTTCAACCTTGTCTATGAAATATGAAGTACGAATTTATTCATCGCCCAGGTGATTGACTTGTGCCGCTATATTTGAGACAACGTCTCTCTAAAGTCTAAAAGGAAGAATTTGTGCTAATAATATGGAACTGGTTATCTTTCCCATGAGAATTAATTTTGTGAAACATGGATATAAATTTTTGATTATATTATTTATAAAGGTCACATATGATACTCTAAATATTCACTTAATTGCATAAACATTTATATGTACGAGAATATGTTAAAGTCAGACATTTATTTATAACTTTAAATAGGCTAAGAACAAAAATCATTAAGAAATTTACTACGAGGCAAAAATTCACGATGCAGTTATATATGTATATATTATAGCTTTGGTCGTCCAAGTTGGTGATTAAGTGAGTGCATTAAATAGTCATACGTTAATCCATACGTGTAAATATATAACATTAAAAAATAATATATATAATTATATACACTTGGCATATATTACACAAATATACATAATACGTATGTATAATATATATATATTGACATTGTATTATCTACTTCATTTATAAATTTTTAAGAAAGTACGTAAGAGCAGATAATATTCTATGCATAGAGAAGATATATTTCTAAATTTGTGGCAAGACAGCTAAATACGTTCGTTTAGTATCTAGTTGTACTAAGAACATAAAACATAACATTTTTGATTTATTTTACATATATAATAATAGATAATTACACCAGCATTTTATTGTTCACACTGTTTGGTTTTTTTTTAATTAATAGTTATACTGGCTCAAAAATAGTTGTACGTTGTATATACTTAATTTTGATAACTAAAGAATAATATTTGCAGTTTTATAATAATTTATAATAAAGACTATTCTTATAAGTTAAAAAAATTAAAGTTAAATTGTAATTGTAATTATTTAATGGTAGTTATGTTTACACTGGAAGCACTCTTGAATAACGCGTCATACAATAACAGCTAAAATACTTTGAGCACATTATCAGGAAAAATGGAAGTCTAGAAAAATATATTATTCTAGCAAATCTCAACGACTCAAAAGCACGGTAGACCCAAAACAAACTGTATGGATATGATAAAGCAAGCTATTGACAAAGAATGTACGATTTGATTTACTTGGAGAAAGATGGTTCATAGCATCATCAGGAATCGGACGCAATTCGATTGTAGAAGGTGACAAGGTGATATTTACAACTAGAGACTGGAGGTATTATATACACACCTTTGAAAACTACCTAACTCCAAACATAAAAATAGATATTTCCAATATTTTACCTTTTGGTCATAATTAAATAAACGAAAAAGCCATTTCCAAGGTAACATAATTTATTACGCGACATGTTTCGAACACATGGTTCATTATCAAGCAAAAAGTGAGTGTGACAAAATAACAATAATTGCTATCCCCCTATGTAATAGACCGTGTTATTAGCCATTTTTTAAATGCTCTTTTCTGCAATCCTTCCGCTCTGAGTGAAAAGAAGTGTATCGACTTTAATTTATCTCTACCTCTACTGTTTAGAGGATCTCACACTCAACTTTTTGCTTCTAAGCTTCGCAAAATAATTCCTGGTATTTTTGTATATTTTACTTCTCTTAAACTTCGTTCTCTTTTCTCTATAACTTCCAATAATGTTACCATCTTTTTTAAAGCTGGAGTTGTGTATAGGTATATCTGTACTAAGTGTAATTCTTCCTATATCGGACAAACCAAAAGATTTCTTATTAAAAGAATTAATGAACACCGCAAGAGCGATCTCTTTAAGCATCACTCTCTGTGTAACAATACGGTATCGTTTGACAATTGCTTTCAGGTTCTTGATACGCATCCCAAATCCAGAGACTTGCTTATCCTGGAATCCCTACACATCGCTACATACAATCCGATCTTAAACACACAAATCAGTAGTAATGCTGACTCATTGGTTCTTCTTAGTTCTGTTTCCTGTCTATTATTGCTCCCATAGCGTCAACATATTAATTTGAAATGATTTTTACCTGTCTCTCTCTTTCCTAATTTCTGATTGGTTCTTTCTTCTTTTCTTGTCTCGAGTACTATTTAACTCCCTGGTTTTTATTTGTCACACTCACTTTTTGCATGATAATGAACCATGTGTTCGAAGCATGTTGCGTAATAAATTATATTACCTCGGAAATGGCTTTTTTGTTTATTTAAATAGTGTAAAATGTTATATGTTAAAATAGTCAAACTTTTCTAAATAAATGACGACAATATTTGATGTTTCATATAATAAAACATTATCCCAATCAAGAGGACAGTCTATATTAACTACAGATTTAAGATATATAAATGTTGATGAAGATACTTTAGAAGGAAATCTGAATATGAATAATAATACTTTAACAAATATTAAATCCCCTATATCAGACACTGATGCAGTTACAAAATAATATCTTGATCTTCAAATTAATGATTTATCTTCTTGCAATTTAAATATGAATTTAATTAAAATTACTAAATTACAATATCCAACAATTGGTACTGATGCAGCTAATCTAGCATATATATATTGAAATGTTTAACTTCTAAAGATCTAGATATGAAACATAATAAAATTATTCAACTGAAAGAAGCTAGCCCAGAAAAGTCGATACAGTAAATAAATTTTATGCTGATAATAAAATATAGAGGGTTTATCAGACAATTAATACAAAGATTGATGAACCAAAAATTACAAATATGAGTGATGTTGATTCTTTCCACATATATCTAATCACATTAGAATTAAATATGAAGAATAATAAAATTATTCAAGTTGGGAATCCTTCTAAAGACAATGACGTAACAAAGAAATATTAAGTTGATATTGAAACACGGAAGTTGAGTCAAGTAATTAATAAAAATAATTGGTGAACTAAAAACATATTTCATAGAGAATAAATCTTCATATATTACAATGCCAAATGATGATCCTACTGTTGATAATATGTTGTTAATAAGAAATATATGAATGAAAATACATAACCGTTTAATTCTAAAGCAATTGTAGAATGATATTTCGCTTATTAACACATTAATGATGAATATTCCCTGGTTTTGTGGTTAAGTGCTAAATATAGATTAGGTATGAACTTAAATTCCCAAACTGATCATATTATTTAATCTTCTTTTATCCTAAAAAGAATTCAATGCTAATTTCTTTTGTTTTATGAAATACATATGTAATATGATTTTCATTTGTTAATCTATAATTCTCTTTAAATAGTTTTTCAGTATTATATAGAGTATTTATAAAATTGTTATGAGTTATTTGTTTCTGTATTGCTTTTGTAATTCGTTTTATTTTTTAACCTTTTTTAGAAGGGTTCCATTTGAATTATCTGAAGTTAAATAATTATAACATTTAGCTTTTAAACATACTAATTCTTTAATTTCTTTACTTTCAAACTAATTTTTAAATTTACCTAGTATACTGCAAAATAGAACATCTTTTTTCTTTTCCATTTCATTATCTAAAGTTGAATTGGGTTCATTTATTAGTTCAAAAAAGAATGAATCTGTATCTGTATCTGTATCTGTATAATGTAATTTAACATTCTCTTTTGAAGAATTGATTGTATGTATAATCATTACAGTTTTTAATTAAGCCATCATATGCGAATTTATACATAACTGATTTACTTTGTTCTAAAATTACAAATTATATATATGGAAATTTATCGAATTTAATTGTAGATATTCTATTGTGTTTTATATAATGTTTTAATTTATCAATGCTTTGCTTGTTTATATCTCTATCCAAGTATTTAATGGTTATCATATTTTGATCGATTGTAAAAGTAGAGTGGTGTAAAAGTGTTTGAACTTGAATATTATAATTGGAATGTTTAACACCTCTAAATTTTTCATTTAATGATCATGATCTAATACTCTATCTTCCCTTAGTTCTTTTTTTCAGTAAAAACCTTTAGTTATCTGTTCTAGTTATTCCTCTAATGGAATGGAGTGTATGGGAATATTAGTTAAAAGAAGATTATTTAATATTACTTCGAAGTCACTTACTCTCTTAGCAAAGAAATATTTGCTTCTTCTTCTTCAGAATCAGCAGTAGTACTATAGGATAAATATTCTGATTTAAATAATTTTGGATAATTAGATGTAATGTATACTCCATAACAGAATGGTTTTTGTTTATATATATAATTCTTTCTATTGACTAATTGTTCATTATAACATTCAAAATCATAGTATATTGAGAAAGGAACTTTATTTAATAATTTTACTTATTGAACATGAAGTAATTTTCTTTGGGGAATGTTAAAACTGATGTACAAGTTGTTCCATAGATTGCTTACTACGGTTTTCTGATGATTGTTTAGATGCTAAATTACAAAAACATCTTAAACAAGTAAAGTTTTTATAATTATTCGTTCTAAGTATTGCTGAAAGATTCGAACTTAATACATAGTAAGTTTTATATAAGAAAACATTACATCCTTGTTGCATCATTATGTTTAATAAGCATTGAGCTTATATTCTTATTATCATCAATTTCGAATACATTCACCTTAAGAGGTACGGTTTAAACATTAACTTGTATTGTGTTTTGATTATTAAATTGTTTATATTTTTATAATTTATTGGAAATGTACTTATATACATGAAGTGATGTGTTAACATATTAAAAAATATACATATATCCTGCTTCTTTAAGTTCTTCTTCACCCTTTCTTTGTTCTAATGCATTTAGTGCTTCATTAACATGATTTTATATTTCTAATTCAACTCTTATGTTTTTCATATTACAGGTATAACCTCTCGTAATTGGAGTAGCATCTTCTTTACTATAAACAAAAGATTTTCTTATTTGAAATTTAATTAGTGAATTTATAAATTGTTTTAGGATATCAATAAATCATGTTTCAGGTTAAATATTATATTTTATTTCTTTAGTGTACTTTACATATGATTTATTTGTAAACCCCACTCTCTCTTCAAATCATGGTTGTTTATTATTTTTTTTATTTCTTTCTCATTTCATATAATTGGGTGAATTTTGTAGATGTCGCTTTGATTTATTGTGGGATAAAAAACGAAATGTTGTAAAAGAACTTTTATAATTCTTACAGTAATTTTGGGTTGACGTTTTGCGTTTCTTTTAAACCATTTTTTAACATATTTTTTAGCATTTTTCCAGAATGATAAATCTAAAAAATAGTGTAATTTTATATAATAAAATAGTGTAACTTTTCTATAATAAAATAGTGGAACAGCACGTGTGGTGATAAGATATTTTTTCTTTTTAAAAATGTACACTGAAAACTTAAACCAAGTTGGTGACATTCAAACTGCTCTAGATAAATTTCATGGTTTTATATGGTTAAAATATCCATGTGAAAAACATTTACTTTGTCATAATTTTACCAGGTCGGGTACAAGATTAGATTTAAGATTAAATTAATATAATCCCCCTATCGAAACAGATAATTTTATTAATAGAATAGATGCAGTAGCTTATAAACACGATTTAACATGTAGAAAAGAAGATATAAACATAAGGCATGAAGCTGATAGGAAAATGATTGCCGAAATAGATCCTATATTAAAAGAAAAACTTGTATATTTATAGTTAACATTTACAGTTATGAAAATATTACATGTTAATGTAAAACTTAGAATGGCGATCTCTTTGGTGCGGGTTTAGCTGTTTAAATACATAAAGTGTACAGAAAACAAATATCGTTTTTTAAAGTAAAAGTATTTAAGAAAGATGATATTCACTCACCGGATTTAAATTATGAGCCAAATGAACGCGGGTACAAATATATTTCAACTTTAATAGATTTATATACAAGATTTTAGTGGGGAATTCCTTTAAAAAATAAACAATCTTACACCGTAAAAGAAGCTTTTGAAATTATAGAAAGGAAACCTAAAAAATGTTGGGTTGATAATTATTCAAAATTTTATAATAAAGTATGTAAAAAATAGTTAAGTGAAAATAATATAGAAATTTACTCTACTTATAATGAAGGAAAAGCCCTTGTTATTGAGCGTTCTAATAGGATGCTTATTTAATTAATATATTAATGTACAAAAGATTTACTGATCAGAGGCATAAAAATGGTTGAAAATATTCACTGAAGTTATTAATTTTTATAATAACAGAATCCACTCTAACATAAAAATATTTCCAATTAACGCTACCAAAGGCTACATATTAAAACTGAAGTGGCAGATACTACTGTAACAACCAAACCTAAGTTTAATATTGGTACCCGCGTTAGCATATATAAATGGAAGAGTCACTTTGAAAAGGGGTTTACTGTGTATTGGATAAATGAAATATTTATTGTTTATAAAGTGAATTCCACTTCCCCTATAACATATGAAATAAAATATCTTAATGGAGAGGAAATTATAGCTAGATTTTATACAAATGAACTGCAAGCAACAGAGTTCTAGTTAAAAAATACAAGCTCACTTTGGGTAATTGTTGGGATTTTGAGAATAATGCTAGCTGTTAAAAATAATAATAAAAGTTTGATAATGAAGGTGGATAAATATAGATTTCTGGTGAAAATTGCGAAATCTATTTTTTGAGTTTGAATTTCGGAGTAGTACGCAATGTGAAACCTTGAGACACCCCAAAATACTCTGAAAATTAAAAAATGAGAAAAAATGATGAATATTGTATGTGAGAAGTTGTATTTGGGAGATTTTAAGGTGTTGTAATTTTTTTATTGCTGTTTTTGACTTTTTGAAACTCAATCTTTAAATTATTTACCTTCAAGGTTTCTGTTCATTTCGTTCTCCATTCCTCTTTCATCTCGATGTTCACTTTCGATCTTTTTCTGACTATCTCACGCTGTTTGACAGATTCATGAATATTCTCACTCCACCGTTCTTTGGGTTTAGTTCGTCCATTGTTTTTAGGAATGGAAATCTTAGTTCCTTCCTCAATAGTTTTGTTAAGATTGGTGCTGTCAGCGTCAATATTGTTCGGAGCATCCGTTTCCCAATCTTACAGTTAGTTTTTTTATACAGAGAGTTGCTTTCGCTTTCCGTCTGGAGTCCTTCCCTATAGTTTTAATGATGGGGTAGTTATCGCTTCTCACATTATTCATGACCTTCCAGCTTACAATCCCGGTTTTAAAAAGATTTACTAAACTGATATCCGGAGTGGTTTATGAGGTCGTATCAGGTACAATTTTTGTAGGTGAACCGTTGTTGAGGATAGTCATATTGTTGACAATATTATCCAGTTCGCTGCCACATTTCCCATGAGTAGAAGTGTCCATTAACATCTAGGATTATTCAATCCGTGCCGTTGGGTAGGTCTCTCAAGCGAAAGTCGTCTATGCGGTTACGAATTCTCTGATCTGACACTTTGACGAAAGAGTATGATCGAACGCTTCGTTTTCTGAATTCCGCCACCTCGGAAGTGGTCGACATTGGGTCTACTACCTCGCTCTCACTCGCAATCTCCAGCGAGGAACCACTAACCCTCAAGCAGTCACCAACAGTCAAAAGAATAATCAGTATTGTTTTTGAACCACTGCCACTGGCACCCCCCAGCAGTCTCCCGTTACTATATTAACATGACTGTTTTAAGAGCAAAAGGTTCGCCTTCGTTATCGACACTGAAGTCTACTACAGTCCGCTTCCGTCTAGAAGCTTTCGCGGCTACGATGCTACTTCCACACCTATTAGTAACCTCCGTTTTGCCTTCGGGACCGTCGATGTTCGCGGACAGAAGAGTCCACACTCTTTCTCAGTTTACAAATTGCATCGCCGTTTCAACTCGATGTTCCTGATCGTTGGCATCATCAACCCGATCCTCTAAGCACTCTTTATTAATATATACAAGCTGGTGATAAAATGCGCAAACAGTACTCTTCATGACAATTTATGACGTCCATCAGTACTTATAGTTTCCCACAGCTCCATCAGTTTCCCACATCCTCCCATATAGCAGCAACAACATGTTCTCAATCAGCTCATTCAAGAATATGAGGAATTCTGGCTTACCCTCCTTCAAAGACAAAGAAGTATCCCACATGGTCCTACATCACATTCCCATCTCCCTTAAATGTTATTGTTAATTTGTGTGGTATCGGTTATGTATGTTAACAGTATATATGCTGTTCATGTAGTGCTGGACTTCAGTAGTTTGATAGTTAATGTTGTATGAAAAGTTTTAATATGTAATATATGCTTTTGTTTAATACTATAAACACAACACTTGGAATATGACTTTGGAATGTTAAATACCCAAAAAAATGCAGGCTGTTATTAATTATTATTCAAATCTCGAGTTCGGTTTGTAAATACCAGCCATATACTATTTCAATTGAATTTATTCTAACAGGTTGTATTAAATATGTCACAATATTCGTTTTAATTTTTCTAATAGTTTTATCTACCAACAATTTTTGTTATATCAAGACTGGAACATAAAAATTATAACATAAATGTTCATCTTTAAATTTTTCATGTATTATATTATTCATTCAAACAGGACATGAATATAGCTAAAATGTTAAATTCAGTAAAAAAATATAAGTAAACATTTACTATATAGTCAGAAAATAAAGCTTTTTAAGTCAACTATTCATATGTAATCGAAATATAAGTTAAACTGTGATGAAAAATTCATTGTTGACCTACCAGTTATATTGGAATGGCAATATTTGTTTTTTTAAATGAACGGAACTATATATTAACATTTTATTTACACACCGCACTGTTTAATTTTTTTAAATTAAAAAACCGTTTTTAGATTTTTGTGTTATTCGTTTTGGGGATATAAAATGTAGCCTTAAAATACCCTTTTAAATAAAAAAATATTATTTATAATGTTTGCAATAATGTCAATGATTTTAATATTTATCAGGTAATTTTTATTTTATTTTTACGATTTTTCTTTAATACTGTATATACTATTAATAACTATAAGTATAGTATTAATAGAAAGTTAAAGACATGTTTTGTTTAGTTTTTTTGTTTAATGTGTCAGATGCAAAGAATGATGGATAAAATTTAGATTTTGAAGAATAAAATGGTGGATATTTTAGATTTCATAGTAATTCATGTATACTATTCTAACATAAACTACATGTCATAAGTACAAACAGATCTATAGACATAGTATGAACAGGATTTATTATTAGATATATGGTAACTATATTACACTATAACTGAATTAAAACATAACTGATTGAGTCACAATGTAATTTCATTATTTTATATTCCATTTTTTATTATAATTTAAATAGAAATTATTATATAAAATTAAAATACATATTAAATATATAAATAAGTCTTCTCTAAAACATACCAATATTATTAAAAATAATATATATATTATTTTTTAATTTTTAAAGAATAATATTAATATATATAATATACTAATATTCCCATATATACCCAGAATTTTAAAGCTATCTATAAGCTATTGTTTGATTTATAGAAATTTAAACTAAAATATATGATTAATATTAGTAATAAACTATCTTTATTTAATATACAATAATTTTATTTTATTATTATTATTATTATATTATCTATAACTAACCAATTAAGACTATTATTTTTTTACTATTTAAATTAAACCCACTAATAATTTTTTATATCATTTTTATGATAAAATAGTCATAATAATTAGCATTAAATATTTCATTTTTTATATAAAATTATTATTACATATTTTATATATATATAATATATTTATATTAATAAATTTTAAAAATACTTCTAAATAATAATCTTGTAATAATAGTTTATAATATGATATTACTCTTTTTAATTCATATATTTATATACTGTATTATACACATATTCCTTTTTTCTCCCCATTACCTCTTTACTATATATATCATTATATGAAGAAATTCTACTATAAGGACTATTTATTTATTAATAAATAAAATATTCACTCTACTTTTAATTATCAATATATGAATATAATTATATAACCAAATAGACCTTAAAGAAAAGGCAAACAGAATAATTAACAGATATATTAAAACAATTATATAACGATAATAGATAAATAGCCATAAAAGAAATACAGAAATGCTATAAATTCTAACAGTTTGCATAAATATGAGTTACTACTAACTAATAAATTAAAAAATATATACTTAATCAATTTAATTTAATATTTCTACCACATAATTAAGGATTAATTTATTTTGCTATTCTATAACTATAATACTTATTCATTATACCTTGAGACATATAAGTGTATACCAGATAAAGGAATAATAAACAGGTAGATAGTTATATTTTTTGATCATGTATTATTTAAAATGGGTTTTCATAGTACAAATTCATTACATAATTCTAACCAAACAGGCCTAGACTTACAAATAAACCCACTAGTACAGCTACTAGACAGATAAGTAAGTTGCTGTTGAGTTGATTAGAACCAGGGACCTTTTGCACACTAAGCCAATACTCTACCAACTGAACTATTCACCTCTATATTTCAGGAATCACACTATAATATCAGTAATATTCTATTAAAATAAAACTATTTACATCATATATTTTTTTATATCAGAGATGAAAAATTTTGTTTATTTTATCCTGCTCCCATGGAAAGTCTAAGATAAAAAAATAACAATATTGTCTGTTATAAGAAACTAACATAACTATATCAGTTTCAAAAATTAATAATTATCTAAATCTTTAGCAGAAAGTTAGGTTAACAATGTTTAATTTAAAAAATAGAACTCTAGTATATAAATATCAATAATGGTCCAATATTTCTAGACTATTTTGAAGGTTCTTGACCTTAATGAATATCACAAATGGTCAGATATTAAAAGTGTGTTTATTAATGATCCAGTAGGATCAAATTTACCACAAAAATAGTAACAAGAGGAAAGATATGAATATTCTATTAAATAAATCTGGGTTAATTAAATTAATACAGGATTTCTATGGTCATAAAAAACCCCAAAAGTCATGGAATTTAAAATTTAATTTTTACAGCAGTGAAAAGTAACCCAGTTACACTTTGATATAAAGTTTAAAAGTCTTGGAAATGTCAATGAAATGTTTGCACTTGTAGCACATTATTTTTATTATTTTTTTCTAAATATTGTGATTGATTTAAAATATTAAATACCATAAATATATTTTAGGATAAATCAGTCATTTTGCATTAAATAGGTTTCAATAATTCATAGAAGGTTATTTATATAGTAAAGTAGTAAAGTTTCAGAAAGAGAGAGGGGGGCTATTCCTGTCACTTACCTTACTATACTACTAATAATTATCAGTAGATTGCTTCAAATTATTTTTATAAAAATTTATGAAAGTTTAAACAGTAAAATTTTCAAGATAAATGTATTAAATGAAGCTTCCTATGCTAGGTATCTTGTCACAAATACCCAAAGCAATCAATTCAAAATGTACCTGAGTCAAAATATCTATCTATCTAAGTACCATGTCCTTTTAAGATCTATGTAACCATGGATGTAACAAAACTCCTTCATTGTAGGATATTAAGACCTTTTTAACTGTGAAGTTTTCTTTCTGACTTTCAGGTACTTGTGCTTGCATCCATTTACTAAGACTTTCCAAATATGTTAATCAGGTTTTCTTTTTTCCCACTCCATCTTGCCTGTTGTTGTAATTTTTTTATTCTTCTTTCCTCATACATAAAATTTGAATAATTAATAAAAAAATATATATACACTATTTGAATTAAATTATCCAAAAGTTTCTTATTCTGTGTAGCTAAATTCGTCACATAACTAATTTTAAAATAGCTCACAGCCCATGCTGTTATACAGCGTCATCAATTTGCTAGCATAGACAGAAATTAATCAATAGCCCATA
>JAYRBW010029892.1:0-33418 GCA_036023295.1 Invenusta paracnida
AATTACCAAACTTGACCAAAATTCCCTGACTTTTCCAGGTTTTCCCTGACCATTTTAAAATTCCCTGACTTTTCCAGGTTCTCCAGAAGCGTGGGAACCATGCTTATAGTACAGTCAAAATCATTAATTGATTAGAACTACAGGACAATACTTTTTCAACCCTCACTTTTTAGTTCCCAACCTCTCAGAACTCACTTGAGTGACAGCAGAATCCCGGCAGCTGACAGAGCACACATAGGCAGAAGACAGTAGCCGAGTGTGGACATAATGCAGGTCACACTGACTCCAGAGGCGCTCATCAGGTTGAGCAGGGCATACATGGCAAGACAACCGACCAGACCAATACCGTAGATATAGCCGAAGTGGAGTTTGCCCGACTGTGGCGATAGTGGAAGTGTTTGAATCGTGTTTTATGAGTAGAATAAAAGGGGATTTGAATTCAAAATTTAATTGCAACGTTCGGATATAGGTATTCTCTCATATATCATAAAAAAGAGCAATAACTTTGTATTAGACGTGTCGTAAAAATAATTCAATCCCTCTTATTACTATTAAGGTAAATTCTAAATAAAATTTGTCGTAATAATACATCTTTAGCTTATTACTTATATAAATTCGTTAAAATTAATTAATAATATAATGTGATTTTCAGAAAATATTACTAAATTTTCTTGTCCACCGCTGAATACAACACTTTTCTTGTCCATCACTTAGAGAACTCTTTAGACCTATATTTATAATAGAAATGTATTAAACTATAGACAGATAAACCACAACACAAGCACATATAAGTAATTTTAACACTAATTTTATATTATTATAAATGGTATAATAATTTGACATAGGTGTTATTGTTAGTTTCAAAAATTTATTTTCGAAAAATTGTTTATTACATATATACGCGTTTTATCATAGCTCTAAAGAATCTGAGGAGGCTACTCAACTATCCTTCCGATCCAATAATATTAAAATATATATTTAATAGAAATAATGTAAAAAATTCTACGAAAGGCAAAACGTTGGAAAAAAGTAAATTAAAATTATTATTTAAAAGTTACGATGTTTATAATATAGGTAATGGTTTATAATACAGTTATACATAATAATAAAATATTCACGAAAAGACTATAAAAATTCTCAACGTATCTTTAATTTCATAGAACGACAATAAAGAGCATAAATGATTAATCCTTGATCAAGGTTTTTCAAATTTTTATGAGCTCAGTATACATATTTTCAAAGAACATCTCTATATGTATTATCATCATCAGAGAATGAAAGAAAATAATTGACCTTTTTAAGTTTGCTTTGGACTTCCAAATTAAATTGAAGCTATTTCTATATATACAAGGAGCGTATTCTTAGTTTACTAATACAGTCAAAATATGTCAGAGTACGTTACAAATATGTCAAAAGGACAGACCTTTTTGCGTTTGAAGTATTACAAAACAAGGATTTATTATGCGCTAAAATACGAATGCATTTTTTACATACTTCAAATGAACCTAAAAGAAAAAGTTTTTTTGTGAAGAAAGAAAAATTTGAACAAACTGTTAAATAAAATTAAAATTAGACTTGTCAATTAGTTGAAATGGCTATAAAAAAGAGTTTAAAACACCTTTCTTTAATAAAAAATCACATATCAAACAGGATCAACAGCAATGCGTATTTATTTTACTTCATACTTCAAAAGATATCGATACAATTTTAAATTCTAAACTCTAAACTCTATAAACGGAGAAAAAATTAACTTCTTATTAAAGGTGTTGCAAAGATGTAAGCGATAAAAATAGAGAACAATATTGTATTATTAAAAAATATGATAATCTATAATACACACGATGGGTTTATTATTTTAATACAGGTGTAATAATATGACGCCTATCTCAACCGGGTATACACGATGCTAAGTATTATTTTATTATAGATACGTCAACAATAGAAAAACAAACACAGTTTTGGTGAACAATGAAATGTACACTAACTTAAAATTAAAAGATCATTACTTTTTCATAAACATTAAAATTAGTGAAGCGAATATAAACATGTCACTGCTATTACGATAATAATTATATTAATATCGTCATAATAGTAACATTTTAAATGGTAAAGTACTTTAAATGTAATAAATATTATTGTACTATGATTATATAGTTTACGTTTTTATTTGTTTAAATTATGGATTTAGGCAATTAATTTAATCAAATAACAGAACTTTAAAGGGTTATTTATAAATTTACAATAATTACTCCAAAACCAATATAATTGTTCTAGTATTAGTCATTTTAACTATTTAATCTTTCAATACAACACACTATTATTTTAATTTTAATTAAAAATCTTTATGAATTATTTACAATAGTAAATTACATACATTTCATGAAAACAATAAAATATTTTTCTTAGAAATTATTTTATATAATTTTTTAACTGAAGAACTAAAGAACATTTTATAAACTAAACGTTATATTAAGAAATATAAATTATTTAAAAATATATAGATATATATAAATATATACATGAAAATAGCAAAGAATCAAACTATTGTGAAAGTTTTCATATATTTTTCGTTAGAAGTATATTTGTACACTACTTACAAGTAGCAATGTACCCCCAAAGGCTAAACAAAAAACGAGAGGTCCAGCCAGGTCGGTATCTCGCACCACATCTTGTTCGCTTGTTTTAAAGGGATTTAGAACAGCAAGCGTCTAAAATAAATATAACAAAGGTCATTAAAGTAAAGATACCCGACAGTAAAAAAAACTTTATAGAATGGCTAATTTCTGTCTGCCAAACAAATTATTTTATTATTAAACTGCATAATATATAAGCTACAAACATCTTAAACTAAAAAAAAAAGTTAAATAAATTTTAAGAAAATGTAAAATATACAAAAGTACTTTCCCTTTCCAAATCTAAATATCGTAGCTTAACTTAATGCCCATCTGTCCCATTCTTAACAGAAAAAAAGAACACCAAAATTCTTAATTATCGATTCTGATTAGAAATTAATAACGCACACGTCTGTTCTACTCAAATAATAGTAAATTAAATGTATAGTATCATTTCAATGAAGTAAAATATTTTTATACTAAATAAGTTAATGAATACAAAAATATATTAAAAAAATCATTTGTTATTTAGAAGACCGATTAATTACTATAAAACAAATAAATGTAAAAATATAATATATATATTTATTTATAAACAAAATGTCATATTAAAAAATAGAAATTATAATAATATTTTTCAAAATTAATAAAGAATTAAATTATTGTGAAAGTTGGCTTCTACTTTTTTTCGTTCATTCATATTAATATTAATATAAAAAGAAAATTGATAAAGAATATGGGTGAAAATCATTTTAGTTATAATTAGTTATTGTTTTGACTATTTATAAATAATCAATACAACATAAAAAAAATGTATATTCAAGCAATAAAACAGTTATATCCATCGACATAAATACAACTAATTCTGTAAAAATACGATGAGTATTGATAGAAAACGCTTGCCATTGGTTGAGTCACAAAATAATGCTAAATTTCTGCCAATCGAGAAAATGATTCATTGAAGGAAACATTAGAAGGGAAATAAAACTTGGATTATGAGCGAAAACACGTTTATATCGTCTCATTTTTGTAAACATCATTTTGCATACATCGGTGTGAACAGCGCCCAAATATACTTGTAAGTTTACAAAACCTCTTACTCAATTACTCGAGGAGAAATAACCTTTAGTAGAAAGAGCCATTTCGGTGTTTAGTAAAAACTTAAATAAACGTATTTATATGCTAAGAACTCAACTTTGACGATTAAATTGATTGACTGAAGGAGTCATGCCTTGGACACTAATCCTCTTTCTTCTGCTGCAATCGTTGGTGGCCCCACTGACAGAGTCCTCCCTGAGTCGCGGTGAGTGTCCCTCAGTCATCCAGGCAACACCGGAGGGCGGACTTTACCGTTGTCAGCACCGACAGTTAACAGCAGTGCCTGACAACATCCCAGCGGGCACAGTGACACTGGACCTTGCCAACAATCTCATTGACATCCTTCACGAGGACAACTTCCGAGAGCTCAACTCCCTACGTCGCCTAGTCCTTGACAATAATACCCTCTGGAAGATTACAGAGTACGCCTTTCGAAATCTTCCCCAGCTAGAGGAGCTCTCACTCAAGAACAATAACCTAGTCATTCAAAGCGGTGGCCTCTCAAGCAGCGCCTTTTCCCATTTAAAGAATCTGAAACTTTTAGATCTATCGCAAAACCCGCTGGGTACCTTACCAACGGGGTTCTTTATCAACCATCGGAAGCTGACATCGCTCCGTCTGGATAAGGCCATGAAACGGGTGAGAATCGAAGCCAACGCCTTTCAGGGACTGCACAAACTACGGTTACTGAGTCTGACAAACAACCGATTGAGAACACTTTCTGAGGACTTAGCACAGGATCTACTTAAAATGGATTTAACAGCACTCTACCTAGACGGAAACAGTTGGAATTGTGACTGTAGCATCCGGTGGCTCAAACAGTGGATCACTAAGCGGAATTCTAGTGTACCGGTGAAAACTAACAGACCAATTAACTTCCGTTATGCATATCCACAATGTGAACAACCGCATTTTCTAATGGGCAAAAGTCTATTTTCTCTAAACATTACAGAGTTTCAGTGTATCCCTGAAATATACACGCGTTCTAATACCCAAATGGTTGTTCAGGAATCTCAAAATATTACCCTGACCTGTAGTTTTTACAGCAATCCTAAGTCGTACGTAAAGTGGTACAAGAACAGTACGGTGGTAAAAGACCACTGGGATCGATTTAGTACAGTTGTTAGCAAAGGGAATTCATTTCAAGCAAATCTTACTATTATCAATATCCAACCCAACGACAAAGGTATTTATCGATGTGAAACTAAAAATTCTCGAGGCACTGTTACTGCCAAATTCAGTATCAATGTTATTGCCATTAACAATGGACTTAAGAGTTACATTATCATTGTTCTTACTTGCATTGCTGGCTCAGGACTCATCGTTCTACTAGCAGCAATTGGAATAATAGTTTACTGTTTCTATGGTAGGGATCCTCACAAAATCCCACCAAACGAGGAACAAATGTCACCAAATGCTGCAAGAAAGCGACAAACTCCAAATATGTCCGTAACAGCAGATCGTGAATCAACTGCACGCCTCACTGAGCAAGTCCCAGAAGGCAAGGATGGCATCGCAAATAGATCTGAGCATCACACAACTACAACCCCTAAAAAGCGAGTTATTATTAATGTAGCCAATGGTTCTTCAAACGAGGAGCCAACAGCACAAATACAAGACGACTGTCCTGTGCATGGATCTCGACTCAACTACAGCCCGTGTCCTGTGCATGGAACACTACAAAGACAAGGCCATCAGCAACCGCCAACAACAAGCAACAGTTACAACACAAACCTCTCACAACCACACCATCAGCAAATATCGAACGCAGGAGGAACAGAAGAGGAAGCTCTGTGTCCCGTACATGGAACCAACACGATTGGAGGGCGGAATTCAGTCCATAGACTCTCGGGGGTTAACCAACATAACCTTCCTTCACAGACATCACAAACACCAAACACACAAATTTTAGCCTCCTTGAGTGGAACCATGACAAAAGGTACTGGGAATAACCTCAGCAACGGTCGAAGTACACCGCAGTTCAACTCCACCTTTTCTCGGGCCTCTAAAGTGGACGAATGTCTTGATAGTGGTGGTACCAACTACAACAATCCTCAACAACAAGTGGCTGCCTCCACCAACGTCTATGCATTTCCAACCGGGGGCGGTGTTATTGGTAACAATGCCGCCTATCGTACACTTCCAAGACATCCCAATACTTCCATCTCCACTATCTCTCAGAGTGCCACTCTCCCAAGGAACTATAGCTCGTCGAATAAACTGCTTGGAAGCAAGGCCTCTGGTGCAGCAGTGGTTCGATTTCAGACAAATCCAACAGAATCCACGAATGGACACGGACAGAATGGTGGCGGTGGTGATACGGACTCACAGGAGGAGAGATTCAGTACTGCGGTGTAGTTGTTCAATATGGAAACTTCCTATTATCTTGGTTGCTTAATCTATACATGCACAGTCACTGAATAAAAGCTTCATAAATGTCGACCAACTATCTATGTATTTACTTACATGTATATTATGTGTATATATACTCTAACGTTGTCCTATTAAAAGACATATCAATTTATTAAAATAATGATTATAAACATATGTATTTAATGTAAAAGTGTATATTTGCTGAGTTCATATTTAGTTTTAAAATTTAAGAAAATGTTTAAAACAAAATTGAAAATCAAACATAAAATTTAAAATGTTAAAGCTTTGATGTTTGAAAATTTGATTTTTTTAAATTCAGTCTTTGGGGTTTTTAAAACCTTGTAAAACTCTTTTTTTTAATAATTTTATAAAATCAATGAATGAGTTTGAAATAGTCCTCTTTTGTAACATTTTTTCAATATCAAAATTTAAACTTATCCAACGTATACGTACTTATACGATACTAGTTAAATGTAGATATTAGTATGTAGACCACTACAGATATACAAAAGCAATTACGACCAAAACATGTGATTAAAAATGTAAAATAAATAATTTTAAAAATACAAGTATATAGCAAAATTTTGACATATAGTCTATTTAGCAAAACCACATTTTGAGAAACACCCACAATATTTGAGTACTGCTTTTTAAGCCAATTTAGATTACATAAATCCAACAATTTGTTACAAGTACTTATAGCATACTGTATCAATTTTACATAGTGCAATTTTAATTTCTACAGTTTATAGCATTTATAGCACAGTAAATATAAATTATCAGATTAATTATTTCATTAGCTCAATATGGCGATTAGTACACAGATAATAAAAAACTTCAATTTTGACAATTTATAATATATTATAAATATAATATAATTATTTATAACCTTCCATTTATTA
The DNA here is from genome assembly GCA_036023295.1 of Invenusta paracnida. Taxonomy (NCBI): domain Eukaryota; kingdom Metazoa; phylum Platyhelminthes; order Proseriata; family Coelogynoporidae; genus Invenusta; species Invenusta paracnida. Next base: position 6,986 of record JAYRBW010029892.1, read on the forward strand.
ATCAACAGGCACAGTATCTCATTTTTATATGATCGATGATTGACAGCTTGATTAATAAAAAGAAACAATCTTTAATGAAACCATAAATATAGCCAACTAAATATTCGTATTAGCTATAGTAGTTTTTTGTTGTTCTTATTTCAAAATATTCTATTTATTACAACTCCTAAAAGTCTTTTAATAACAAAAAAAAAACCCTGAATTAACTATTTTGATAAGAAAACATATTTTTTGTAATATGTTAACGAGATAAAGAGTTCAAAGGCAATGATAACTTTTAGAATAAAGTTAATGTTCACCAAATCACCATTTCCTTTTATTACTCTGACCTTTTCCGCTTTGTGAAATTTGACTCTATTTAGATCTGAATTTTGATTTTGGATATTGGATAATCAAGGCAACTTTGAAGTGGGTAAAACACAGTCCCCTTACTCTGTAGTGGCTATCCATCAACCTCACGTATATGTACGTGCCAACAGGGTATATTATGTCCATGTATGTATTATAAGTAAAAACTGTGACACCCCTCTTTCTTAATACCACCACTCTTTCTCGAATTCCCTTCATTCGAACAGTTCCAGTTCTCGCTTCCAATATTGATGCCCTGTTTTCCTTCTGTTTAAACAAATAGCTCCGACAAAATATATTCGCCTTACGCAGGCTGCTTTTCTGCGCTTGTGTATGTAGACAAAGACTACTTTTAAGAGCGACAAGGTAATCAATTTTTCCTCCGGAATAGTCATCTATCTATCTATCCATTCGTTCGTCGTTATACGCCGTAGTTTTCTCACTCGACACGTGAAGACATTTCCTGTTTTAATATTAACCTCTGAATGAAAACAGAATAAATTTAGCCAACTTGATGTTCAAGACAACACGACGTTGGCATAAAGATAGAAGCAACTATGTTGTCTGTCCACTAGCAGGGGAGCATCCAGAGTATACTTACACATACCAGCTACTCAAGAGGCATACATCACATTCTTGCAGGTGGAAAGAAGTGAACGAGTAGTATAAATAAAAGAGGACTATAGAATTTTACTCTGAGCAAAAGCGCAGCATTCAAAACACACTGCAACATAGCCAGTGAAAACTATATATATATATTTAACAAAGCAAAACGTCAACGAAAATCTCTTGCTATACCGTTGACATTGGTACATGAATCTATAATTAATTCACTGGGAAAAAAACATTACATATACACGAACAAATATTACTTGAAGAAGACTGAGACGACGGGTGACAATAGTTTTTATACTGTATTGTTAAGAAGACAATGCTAATAGGAAATAGCTCAACATTTGTCTCAGACAGATTTATCACAGAAACACGAAGAAAAACAAATAAAACAAACGCATGTAGTTAAGACATTCTATAACAATCGTTTTTATCCAATTTCTATATTATTTACATCTAAGATGAAATCAGTCTAAACTAAAACTAAAGTTTAACAATTGAAAGAATTTTAAGATTTTTCAAATTGTACAAGATTATACAATATATATTTACAAAAAGCAAAAACTACTGAAATTTTTATATATTTAAAGCAAACTAATATAATTTTTCAATAAAAAGCTATGTATTATTTACATATTATCTTAAGAAAGATAAGCATATTATCAATTGAATTATAGCTATGCATACCCATATATACAGAATAGACCCAAGTAATAAAAACATGGTATAAATTATTCAGATAAATAAAATGTAAATTTCAACGTAGAAAAAAAATTCTTAAATAAAAATACAAGTTTTATATGTAGGCATTATTACATTTTATATAGCAATAAAGTTGACGATTTAGTAAAATATATGGAGAAAAAAAACATTAACAAGTTTATTGTAAGCACTTAAATGGTTTTTATATTATTATAGTTTTACAGTAACAACATTAATATATGCGCTAAAAATAAATATGTTTACCAGTGAAACTTTAGTGATTATTGATAGATTTTTGCATAACAATACAAGAATTTAAGCATAATATCTTAGTAATTGTAAAGAAAAATATATTGATAATCACAAGAGACTGCACGTCAGTAAACTGTGTACTTCATAAAAAAGATTACGCTGAATTATAAAATATAGGATTAAAATATTAGATCAGACGTGAGAAGACCCTTTGCTCACTTATAAATAACCCGCTATATTAACCGGATTAATTGAAATAGACTTCATTGGTAGGATACATATAGTTTGTAAACAAGTAAAATTAAGATATCAAACTAATAGAACACTTCTAGATGTAATAGACTAAAATAAATATTACTAAACAAGTGAATTGTTGTCATGCATCCATTGTAGATCGCGTGACAGGAATTCTGAAACGTTTAATTACCACAAAAACAGGCTATTTTTTATTTCTCATCCGATTGGACTATACGTAGAAATATAAATTTTTATTAATTTCTTGAATTCTCATATCCTAATAAGAAATACATGATTTGAATATATTTATTATAATTTTCTCTAAATAGATATTTCCGAAAAATGTTTTGTAACCAAAAATTGTGTAAATAATATTTAAAAAATCAAATTCTAGCAAACATAGATATGGACAATGTAAATCTTAAAAAATATATAGTAAAAAATAGCATATAAAACGAAAATAACGGCAATTATAAAACTTATTTATTTCAAAATCTAAACGAGTGAAACATTTTGACAAAATTTACATTTTTCTTACATTAAAGCTCTACAACTTTAACTGTATTTCTTTACGGTTACTATTATTTATCGAATTAATTACCTTCAGCGAATTAAAAAATGCAGTGTAAACTGGTTAAACGCCTGCCGCGCAGTTCCCATACAACCTAGGCCGATCGTTACCATTATTGGCTATCAATATTCTAAAGGAATACTGTTCAAATTGTGCTGTTTAACATAAACATGTCTGCAGACTCGCTCCAAATGACATCGCTAAACTGCTATTCCATCAACTGTCGGTTCTGTATCTATTTATTCCCACGGATCACTCCGCCTTTACAAGCCAAGACATTATATCGCTTCCGTGTGAGGCGCCTTCAAATTCTTCACACCTCAACTTTGGAACTCTCTTTCTTATAAAAGCAGATCTGCGTCTTCAATTATTGTTTAGAAAACTTATTAAATTTTAGCGATTTCCTTAGTCACCTGTTGTTATTGGTTTCTTGATATTTAATATTTTCTGTCTGTTTCTTTTAGAATGTACTTCATACAGCTATAGTGTTTAATAACAGATATAATTAATATTACATTTGTTGCTTTTCAAATTCGTCCTATATTCGTCCGAAGTTTCGGATATAAACAATATAAATGCAATTAAAAGCTTGGAAAGTGAAATGTGCATTTGGCACAAATAATTATATTTATTTCTATAATTTTAAGATGCTGAATGCATTATTTAACAAAATCATACATATTTGTACAGAAACATGTTGTTTTACCTTTATGCCAAGATACATGATAATAGTCCAGGGAGAGATGATATGCTATACTGTGAGTATATACATAAAATTATAAAATACAATAAATTTTAATTACTAAGAAATATACTAAATGGGTGGTCACAAGTAGATATTACATAATGCGAGTTCGATAAATATATAATACAGTTCTATCCTATTTAAAAGGTATATTTATCAGGTAACATCTCATTGTTATATACCTTTATTGGGAAGCCAATATACCATGAATTCAGCCTTAAGTTAATTAACCGTATATTCCAATCTACAGCATATTAATCTGTCATACGAAAAATCTTAAATAATACGCTTCGAAATAACAAGTATACAATAGCAACTATAATACAATATAATTAGATATATGGATAGGTATAAATTAATTATTATTTAATAGAACATCCAAGTCTGAAAACATACAAAAGTTGTATCCAATAAGGTGAAAAAAAGATAATATATCATTATTAATACAGATATATATACATGTCGTCTGAGAAAATTAAACCTAAGTGTGCACATATGTCTAAATACGAATAGAATCCTATGCAATTATAAGACATATAATCAAAAGAATTAGAATTCTTTATGCAGTTAAATTTTGACAGATTTTGAGACAAACAATTATTTTATATATAGTAGAATTTAAAAATACTTTTTTAAATTTAAAAACAAAACGGACGTTGTTCAGCTAAATCAATTTCTGTAGTCATAAAAAATATAATTTTGAAAATTTAAGAAATAAAACTTAATTACGTATATATCTGCTTATCTAATATTCAATGTACATCTTCTGTAGGGATATTAAATATAATTGTTTCTTCAATCGTTCATCAGACGTGGTATGTTAAATTGTGGCTGTCTTTATATTATATTGCCATACATATAGCTGCATATGTGCACATATTAGCGGTTTTAGAAATGATACAATGTACATACATAAAGCAATAATTTCCTTGCTACCGAGCTTTATCAGACATGTACATTAAATAAACCTATCTTGAGAAAAGGAAGCTTCGTGAGGGAGAATACTACAATTCTAAAAGTAAACTAATTTAGATTATTCAAAAATATAATTTTTGAGATTTTCTCTTTTTATTTATATTATATAGACGCTAATATATATATATTTGAATTAGGTTATATACTGTACTGGAAAATATTACATATATATATATATATATGCGCTATATAGTATATATGTAGAATATATGATATCACAAGAATCACATCAAACAAATTTCGTAAAATATTGTCAGGTGGCTGATTGTACACATAAGAGTTGAGATCGATTCCTAGCGTTAAACCACTTAAGCTGAGTTTCTGGAAATGCTTCCCGAAAATTATACTCTTTGTCTTTCTACGTATATATTTCAATTGAATGTATACACAAATCTATAAAATATAAGGAAATGATATCCTCCAAAAAGAACAAAAAATTACAGTTAATTATAGTTATACCGAGCTACACTACAGTTTATAATAAATATGTATAATTGATATTATTTATTAAAACGTTGAGGAATATGCTTTTTGCTATAGATTTAATTTAAAGGTACGATAGGATGTACAGTTTGTCTACAACAATACTATTCATTTATTTTCCAAAATATACAAATATATTACATATAAAAATTAATATAATAAGCAATTTACTAATAAATTATCTCCATAAATATTTCCCAATGGTTAATGAATAACATTTCAATAGAATATACATAGAACTGCAATTATAAAAATAGTACAATGCTTAACTAATAATACAAATAAATGCAATAATAGTGAGTACTTTTCATTAGTTAATGGCCATCCTTGGCATTGCATTTTATAGCTAAATATATGTTTGATATGTATTTAAATATTATTACTTTTATTACACATACTCGTATATATACACTATAACTTTCAATAATAGCATGATGTATTAAATATATAGTCAAACAATAAGAAGTAATAAAGAATAAAATTATATCTTGTAGTTATACAACCAAATAAAGCAATAGACAAAAACAAGTAAACTCGTAAACTATATGTAGAGCATTAGCGTATCAAAATGTAAATAATTATATAAATCTACAATGTAACGTACATATATCACATTTTTATAAAGGAGATTAAAAAATGTATATATATGCATGTATGTATGTAATATGCAATAATAATATTGTATAAAACTATTCAAGACAAATTAATTTTAAGAAAAACACATTAGTGATAATTAAATCAAAATAAGCTATATGTATACTCAATCTTTAAATTATTTTGTTTCAAAATTAACATAAAATCCTTAGTTGTAACAAAAAGTGAAAAGATATAGCCACAACAAAAAACATTTTTAAGTGCTTCTCAACGCAGAGCAGTAGTAACCACTAAAAACTTATAGTGAGATCAGAGCATTAATTAATCTCGCGTTCAACCTAGCTATTCTAAAAATCGTAGCTTAAAAACACATTAAACTAATTTAAACTAATCAAAAGCTGCATATCACGCAGGTTCCTCGTAAAGAAAAAAAGCTGGCTTAACTATACTTTATTCTTCAGAACTCTGCAGCAGCGCAGTGTGTATTAAGGCTAAAGATTTAATGAATTCGAGTCATTTCTATATTGCGAAGCACATAATGAATTCCAGCAATGGAAATCACATTAAATCAAAGCCTACATAAGCGTGTATCACAGGGAAGGCCAATGTGGATTGACGCTGATTATTGAGATTACGCTTTGGATAGAAGAGACCCGAGGAAACAGAGACAAACCATATTATAGCAATTGAAATAACACCCTCCGCCCAAGTATAGACAGGTTCCAAATGAAAAGTTATTGCCTTCCATTAAGTGATCCTGCCAATTGTTTTATAATCAAGCTAAAACATTAGTCCAACATGCGAAATTGCAATAAATAAATAACTAGAAAAATCAGAACGTAAATCTATTTTGGAAATAAACAACTGTATATATGTATATATATATATATTAGTGAACTGCTGAAGGAGTTGTACATATAGTTATTAAGAAAAATTTAAATCGATGTATAAATATATAACAGAGTCATAATAAAAAATGAAGCGACACCAAAAATCTATAAATATTTTTAGACAACGCCAAATTGAATTACGTCAAAATGAAAAATCCAGCTTATAATGTTAATCTTATAAGCTTAACTCGATCGTTTAAAAAAATATTAAGCAAAACGTATCTTTAATTTGAGACTTTTAAAAACAAGTACATTTAATTGATCACAGAGATATTCATAAATCTATTTATTTATAAAATTGTTGATTGTCGTTTATTATGGACAAAATGTATTTGTTTTTCAGTCGAAACCTTTCATTTAAAAATAATTTTTAATTGTACATATATTATATGCTTCGATATTCTTTAAATAATCTATAATTATACTAGATATTGCATCGCTTATTTTCTATGAGACAAGCGAAGTGATCTTTTCCTTTTCGGAAAACATATTTTATAGACTATACTGAAAATTAAATTTAAATATACCATAGTTCGTTGCTTACATATTTCTTTGTATATTATATTTAAAAATATATTGGCTATACTTTTAAATTAATAATACTATATGTGTATAACTATTTGGTATATTTCCATATAGATAGATGGGTTAATGTGTCCATTAAATAAGGTATAATATAGATTCATATAATTATAAATATTTGTAAAATTAGTATTTTTTGTTTGTAAGCAATACGATTTAAATAAAATAATACTTATTCACATGAATTGAAAATATTTTTATACAAATTACATTAGAAAAGCAATTTAAACTACATAAACAAATGGAAATAAAGAAGTAAATATATCCATAAAATGTACGGTTCTACAAAGACCGTAAGTATAGTAAGTAATGATAATAACATATATGAACAAATTATTTTATTTCGGTCTATTCTATTTTGTCTACTTTACACTATATATTTTTGAATACGTAGGATATACTCCCATAAAATATGAATTTAAAAGTCTGACAAGACTAATAGAAAAAACAAAAGTATTAAACTTTCGTAGTCATAAGTGCTTTTCGTTAAATCAATAAAATTCATACTAAGTTTTCCTTTAAAAATAACTTTTAAGACAAATTGCAGATTAAAAATATTCCAGTCATTAAAAATTATATAATAAAGCAGTTTCAATTTCATGTAATTCTTATAGTGCCACACACAACAAATTAATTTAAAAAAATTAACCGCAACTTACGCATAATACGAAATGAATTCTACCCAAAATACTCATAAATATAAATTTCTTAAATTCTCATAATTTTTAAAGAAAAATAAATGTAAAAATGACATATAATATTTAAAACCAAATATGTGATAAGAACGTGACAAAACAGAAATAATAGAAAAATAATGGACAATTCAAGCGATGAAATAAGTGCAATTACTGTCTCTGCAGGGAGAGTACTAAAACACGATCAGAGACACTATCATGACTATAAGAATGAGAAGAAACACCTCAAGACGCAAAGGATGAATGTTCACACAACACAGACAACAGCTTAAAACAATCCGATACAAACAAACGCGTGTGTGCACCCTTCAAGACAGGCAAAGAAAGCAGTGGTTCTGTATTATTGTATGTATGTAGTAAATAGGACTTTACAAGAGCTACAAATACTTGCATGGGAAGCACGAAAATATAACATGGAAGACAAAAGCCTTCTTCAACCATAGAGTCTTCCGATGTGTTTCTGCTTGCCTGCGGACATGCCAACAGAAAGGGGAGTGAAGCGAGAAATTATGGGACAGCATTAATAAGGAGGTAGCCGACCAAACTTGGCACTCTTAATGACACGCTCTGGGCTATAATTAGTCGTAGAGTTTCTTTCGCACATCCCGCTTTCCTTATATATACAGCTCAAAAGATCGCGAAATGAAATGAACGAACGAACGAATACAACAATAATATACACCATCATGAGTGACTTGACCGTGCGTTGTGGCCTAAATGTGACCGTCAAATGTCTCTTCGACTTGCAATTTACTTTCTGCACTAGTTTTTGTTATAGTATAGGCAGCCAAACCGAATGAATTGAAACCACCAACTTCCAAGAGATATGGTGGAGCAGTACACGCGAAGAGGGCCAATTAAATATTTACAATATGGAATCAAACCGAGGCGAGAGAAAGAAAACTGACCGCAAAGAAAGATAAGGAAAACAAGAGAGCAAGTAAGCTAGGAGTCTTTCGGAATAAGCCGCGATCTGACTTCTGTTAGAAAGCTCTCCTTCTGCCATAAAACGACAAGAAGGCGGGGACACATGACGCCTATCGTAAATACGTATGTCTGTATAAACCTGCTTCGATTGGGAATTTGAAGCGACGGGAAATGAAACTTTTTACCCGAGGATGTGTTTTGATCGGGTCGGATGACTGTGGCGCACGCAATAAAAAGTAGTTCTTCAAAATAGTCCAGCGTTGAAAACAGGGAAGAAAAATGGCATGTAGATAAACTGACCGCTATAACAATCTATATTCCAAGAAAATATTCCAGATACTGATCATCAAACTTGACCGCGTATACGTGACGATATTTTAGTTTTGCATCGATGAATTTTTATTAATAAAAAAACTCTCAGTGTAAAACTGTTATGTATATAATATGTAAGCTCCAAAAAATCCAACAGATTGGAATATCACCCGTAAAGAAAACAAGTTTTTAAAAACAGAATCGCATACAAATACACATAATTATTTATGCTGGCAGAAAATATGTGGCATACACTTGAAAAACTATTTTTAAATGGCATAATTATGCCTTTTTAATGAGCGACATTTATTCCGAAGCATAGTCACAACATTTTAAAAGAATAGTATTTACGGGAATATAAAAGAAAATAGTTATAGGCTAAAAAATAGTCAACAACAAAGGGTGTAGAGAAATTATTTACTTCTAAATAACACTAACTTAGAAACAAAAATCTCAGTACTATATATACATAATTATAAAAAAGAACCTAGTTATTTTTTAATAGTTTAATAATTTTATGAATTTTTGAATCTGATCAAATTTTAACAAAAAGGTCAAAAATTTCAAAAAACGATTATCTTAGAATAATTAAGTAATAATATCCTAGAAAACCTAAATAAATCCATCTAGATCTAAACTTATAAAATAAGTTTGTGCAAAATATATAAAAAATAGCATAATGAATATAAGATTAACCACTAAAATAATGAGATGCACGTTAAATGATAGTTTATAATAAACAACTACCTACTGAAAAGAAATTAATGATAACATGGTGTAAATTGAATACCAAAATATAACCCGCAGAGCTCTTTTTTCAATATAATATAATTATACAGTGTCTCTTATCGTGTCTCTCACGGAGATTGTGTAATGGTCAATATCTTTCGGATGTGATCCGTTAACAAGCGTTGAAGACTATTGAGGTCAAGAAAACTGCAACTTGTATACCGTCTATACAAGAAGATGGGGTTACCAATAATATTTTTGCGATGATAACAACCAAGACAGCTTATGATCCCATAGCCGTATAAAAAGACTGTAAGCGAGAATAGTGACATTAACTAATTTGATCACATTTATTATTGCCTCTCTGTAACAATAATGATAACTCTGTTTATATCAATGACTATAGTCAATTTCATTGATATTCGCGTTACAAAATAAAAAACGGCTTATAATTAATCAATCAAGATATATTTTAGAAACCTAGTTACCATGGTTAGGTAGTAAAATGTATAGGTATATTTCTTAAATTTTTTTCATAAACTGTAAATCTAATTTTCACATTATTAAAATAATGTATTCTAGCTTTACTCCATTAATGCCTCTAATTTAAAACTGTAAAACATTAAAACTGAATAGTCTAGCCACCAAATTTTCTCAAACTCTTATATATAATTAGTACGTTAGATTAACTTCAATGGTATATATTTATCATTCTTTAAGTTTAATGATTTAACTATTGATCGTTAAAACATAAACAAATAATTATTATATCATTTGTTCAGACTCGGTCATATTTTGCTATATAAGTAACACCCTATTATCACTAATTTAAGTTCAGTTGATGCATTTTAAAGCGATCAATTTACCTCATGCATTTCGTAAATATAATTGCCTAAATCCTCTATATTCTTCTATTTAATGTACTTTTATGTAAATTAATTTCCAGAATTTATCTACGGGTAAATTTTCTGGAGATTTTTTAGTATGATATGTACAATGATTGATATTCTGAAAAAATCAACTTTAGAACGCCTTTATACTCTTTCCCCAAATCCTGAATAAAATCCTCCTCCTTTGCTCTCCCATATATGATCCTGGACTAAAAATCATTATTATTTTATTTACAAAAATTATTATAGTAATATATATTTGATAAAACATTCTATATTAAATATGAACTATTTTATGATTCTACACTACAAAATAATCATAGGTTTTAGTAGAAAGGAAAATTAAACTATTCCCCATTTAACAATTAAAATAATAAAAGGCCAATACATAAAATAAGAAAAATGATACTTCGATCGTAAAAAGGTGTACAGCAATCAATATAACATTTATCAAAAAGACAGCCGAAGTAGAATAGCAATAAAAGAATTTGTCAATGGTTTTATATGAATAAACATCTCAAATTTAGAAAAATTTTGTTTTAACACAAATCATTTGAAAAAGTCTAAAACGCTTTAATAGGAAGGAAAATACCTCGAGGGTTTTTATTGATTAGATCAGAAAAGAAGAGCCGAAAATATATGTACAGATGAATATACATAAGAAGAACAGAGAAGAATAAAATATAGGAAACCTAAAACGACTTTCAAAAGCAAAATACAGAAGTATTGCTATTGTCAAAAAATAAAAGATTCAAATAGAAACATTTACATATTCTTCCGCTCATTACAAAATATAACATGTACATAAGGTCTAATAGAATAATGGTGAATATGTTGAATGTGCTGAAAGGGTTACAAAGATTTTTCCTAATTAAATTAATTGAATCAACAACATAACATCGTTTTATATTGAAAATATAACGGGCAAATGTTTTATTATTATATGAGGTACTCATATACATATTTTGTTTATTTATTATAATCCTAACTTTTCTTCGCTAAACGATATATTATAAAGAGAAGTAGAGAAGAAATTCATGAAATATATCATATGCATAATTATTATGTTAATGTATTTATACTACACAAGTCTGAGTGGTTTAATCATGCAATAAAAATGAATCAAGAAAAAAGTATAAAATATTTATATTTTGATCCAAACACAAATTTAAAAAAATACACATTAAAATTAAGAAAATCTAATCTATTAAATTTAAACAAATTGAATTTATTTATTATTATTTAAATGATACAATGAACTAAAATATAATGAATGTATGCTTAGTAAACCTAATAAACAAATACAAATATGTATAACCTTAATAATTAAAATAGTCATTAAAGAACCAATATAATTTCGATATAAAATAAAGTATTACTAGCAGTAGTATGATGAAATCAAAATAAATATTTATAAAACTATTAATTTTTAAAACAAAGATAAAATAATTGGTGCATATAAAAGTTTATTGGTTTACTAATTTAGTTAATTTTAAAATTCAAAATAGACAGTGTCAAATATAATTTTACACAATTTTCAAAGATATTTACATTTTTTCGCAACCTTTTTATCAGAAACAATAATAAAAGGGGAGCGATCTTGTTACAAAATTAAGGACTCGTTTGAAATGTTCATGTCATGTAACTATAGTAGATATTAAACAGTTATTACGTTTAAATTTAAAAATTGTTAAAACCAATTAATTTGTTTAACATTTTTAAGGTGGAAATAAAATCGCAGCGATCTCAAATTTGAAAATATGTAATGTTAAAAACATACCATTTATAAAAACACAACATTTTTAATTTCTTTAAAAGAAAACAAGAAAACATAAATATTAGAAAAATTATAAATTTCAGAAAACAGATTGTACTGATATTCAATAAAAAATAAATGTATAATCTTACCTTTTGAGTAATATGATTAAAATTGATCCCCAATTCTAAAAAAATACAAAGATGAGAATTTTACACACTACTATCTAATTGAAACAAAATACAAATATAGTATTTTTAAATAATATACAAGATTCAATAAAAAATATGCATTCAGCATATAAAAAAATATGAATGCTTATACTGAATATGCAGTAAATAATGATAAAATATATTACATTTTAATTACAGTATTAAAATGTTTCATGTAAATAGATTATGGAGGTGCAACTCAGATGGACTACTTTACACCACTACGAATATAGATAGAATAAACTTGAAACAGAAGTCTCGTATATAATTGTGTACAAGCAAAACGACACATCTTTAAATATAGAGACAGTAGGCGACTTATGCTATTTTCAAACGCAAGTAAATTTTACTGGATGAATACTACTAAATTCAAACTTAAACCTGTTACATTTATCTTTCGAAAGTGTATGCTTCGAATGTATCAAAATGTTATTATATTTATACACCATTCATAGGTAAATGATATATTTTACAAAGTAATAAGTAATAAGTAAAGACTCACACTGTCAACATTTACTCAGGATTTACTTTTTTTAATCGCGAATATTTCCGTTACGTAATCATACAAAATCGCGTATAAAAGAATTTCACAAAATTGAGTAGATAAAGCCTACAATTTAAACATAAAATACCCATCCAAACCGAATATATGTATGTACCTGATTAAATAAATTGACACGATTGGTATGGAGATGGAACTAATAAAAGAAGAATAAAACAAAACCATTATAGTCTTTCGCTTTCTATATATTATATCTATATTCGCTTTCTGATGGTATCTTCAGTGTTGCTGCTATGCTCTCCATAATGTTTTGACTAGACACGATTACTTATATACATATACATGTATGTATACTGTATAGAGGTTTAGCTGGTAAAAATAGCTTGCTACCTTGTATCACTTGTATTGATATGAAATTGATTGGATAATGCCTAATCATGGATGAAAAAATATACTTTAGTAGCTACTTAATAAGCCAATACATTATTCTATCCATCTTTGTTAGTCTAAAATATGATAGTTTTAACGGTTAAACTAGAGTCCGCAAATTCAGTCCCCTGTGGAAGTCTTTTGGCCAGCGGAAGTCTGACGTCAGACTCATCAGCCTGCTTGACATTATAATTACAATGCAAAGTATATGGTCAATTTGAGGTTCTCGTTTGTCACAGTGACCCGTGTGCTATTTCCAAAGATCTTATCTAGCCATATTTCTGAAAAGTTTTCCCATCCTTGGACTTTAGCTGGTTACAACCTCAAATAAAATGTGGATGAAACCCTGTTTCTTCCTTAGAGTTAGATTTCTAGCAAATTATATATTTGTATATAGCTTTTACCTTCCAGAAGGGGAGGCTCATCATCAAAGGATGTCCCGGCACCTCCACTGCCAAAGTCTCCCGTAGAGACACCCCCATTCGGGCCTCCCACAGGAGCTGGTGTGAACATGCTTCCCCCGTAGGAGGAAGCTGGGGCACAAGCACCAGATTGTTCAGAGTATCCTCCGTAGTTGAACTGATTGAACTGCCTGCAAAGCGAACGAGCGTAAAATGGAAGAAGGTTAGTCATTGTAAAGTATAAAGAAGACGAGATCAGTGCAGCTACACTAATATATTTTCATAGTAATGGTTTAAAACTGATAAAAATATCATTAAGAAAATATATCATGATATTCAGAAGAAAATATGCTCGCAAGTGGATACATAATTTGCGAAGTAAAACTCCATTTGTACTTTATAGATGATGAATAAGCTAAGTAGTTCGGTATCTGTGCAGTTAGGCAAATGAGACTTAAGTGAGGGTATGGGATTCTAAAATATTCTTAATATATAATATACCAACACCATTGCAGAAGATCTGAAGAACACAATATACGTATGAAGCTGTTTTTGTCAAAACATTGGGTGAAACACTATAATGGTACTAACAATATTCAATAAAATCGACGATGCGATCTGTGTAAAAAAAGTTGCGTCTAATTTCATTGCAACAACCCAATTAAGACCATAAAAACTATAATAAGGAATTTTAACTTAAACTAACTTGTGTTTCTATATTTATACTCGTATAAAATCTTTGAAGTTGCATATAATTTTATTGCAACAATCCAATTAAGACCACAAAAATTATAATAAGGAATTTTAACTTAAACTAACTTTTGTTTCTATATTTATACTTGTATAAAATCTTTGAAGTTGCGTCTAATTTCATTTAATTACAATAACCCAATTAACGACAATAAAAAAATTCATAAGGAATTTGAACAGTAAATTAAAAAAATATTTGCAACAATATACATAAAATAAAAGTCAAAATTGAAGTCACAATTGAAACAGCAATCTTATACATGTAAAAATAAAGTAAATAATCAATTAAATAGTTTAATAGTTTATATATGGGCTACAAATATAAACGTATGTTTACAATGCAGAATTCCGCTAAACGTTTTGCTGATAGAATATTACCAGTAATCAAATTAGAAATTAATATATAACCATGATAGTTATCACTACTTCGTACGAAATAACTACAATTAATTGACTTGAACTACATTTTATTTGTAGATTTTTTAAATATTTCATTCGTTTTCAAATTAATGAATAAACACATATATTTAGTGGGATATACACAAAACAAAGTACAACCTCTTATTTAAGCTACAAAGTCGTATAACAGCAAGATTTCCTTTTTGATGTTCAAATATATCAACACAACATATACATGTATATGTTATTGATAATTTCTTTAATAATAACTTTATGGCTTACAATACTTTCCCAATTTCCTATGTATTAAGTTTTAATCAAAAGAATTCAAAATATAGTTTTAAAAATATACATGAACACATAACAAAGCTAAAAGATATAGGTAATTACTGGGGAAAACACAACACTGATGTAAAGCTCACATGTTGTTTTGATCTGCCATTACTGGAGCACCTCCAAAGTTTCCATAATCTCCAGAGTAGAACGGCTGAGGATCACCATAATTTTGTTGTTGCTGCTGTTCATAGCCACTATTGTCATAATAACCTTGATTATTGTAGTCTGCCATTGTTTAACAATATACTCTAGAATTCAAAACAAATATTTTGTATAATCAGACTAATTTCAAATATAGCTATGGACAAAAACTTAACTATTGATAACATAGTTTTTATCCATAAAATATTTTTAAATACAATAATTAATATTGAACCACAGAAAGGTTGTATACTAGTTATGAATTAAAAAATATAATTAAAATACAAAATAATATATGTATTATTCAAATTTTAGGTATTTGAAAAATGTAACAAATAATAAATAAAGTTATAATTCAAATATATATTTCTATTATAATTCTATTAATTCTATAATTCTAAAGCATATGATTCTATTAAATCTGATGTAACTTATATAAATCTACATTTGATAGATAAGAATATTATAAGTATGAATTTCATACACTATAAAGAAACTTAAACCAAAGAAAACTTTACCCATGATAACATTCTTTACACTGCCATAAGTATATCATTGTCAATAAGATAAAGCCTTTTAACTACAAATATTGTGTAGTAAAAATGTTCAAACATAATTTTTTTCATTTTTAGAATGTAATCATTGAGACTGATAAGCCTATATCAAATCAGACTTAAAATATCATTAAAATAATATCTTTAATTGGTTTTAATAATTATGGAGAAACTATAGTTGTCCTAAAATTTAAATACATCATGGTCTACCTACACAAATGGTTCTTAAATACACAAATAAAATAGATTGTAAATATTTTATGATATTTTATGATATTATAGCATATTATTAGTTAATATATTTTATAATATATCATTTACAGATGCGGTAAAAAACTAATTGGCAGGTTTATATAAATATAATATACATTATTCATAATACATATTAAGTCAGATAAAATGTAGTAGGTGTATATTATAACAAAATCCACTTCTCTTGTTAAGACCTTGTCCACTTTCTTAACTTTGGAAATGGAAACTTCACAGTAGAAATAATTTAAGAATAGCATTATGCAATTTTTTTATTTAGAATAAATTTGAAATCTTATATATGGTATAGTTATGCTGCTATTAATTTACAAAATAATGTTGTCATATTATATTTTATTCTAGATCTGAAGTCAAAATAAACACTACAGATGTCAAAAAACATCCAATCAATTTTATCCAGTTCAACTATGGTCAAGAAAAGTAGTTTGATATGTATGACTAATGACCAGCTATCTATTTAATTCACTAGATAATTTCAGAAGCCTTCCAGCTCAGACATATTGAAAGAATATTCCAAGGACCTTTATTCCTTTAGTTTGTGATAAATTATTGAATAGAAGCTAACTGTTCCATTATATAACATTAGTAGATATACTTGACTTAGTATTTATGTATACCTATTCAATTGCTACTCACTTATATTATTTGATTCTGAATGTTCTCTAGCTATAATTCATAGCATGATCATATTAATACTTGTAACATTTTCTGTTCCCTATATGCCTATCATTCATACATAATCATATTCAAACATATTAATTAACACATATGGTTAAAATTCTTAAACTACACTGACTGGATTTTGATCTTCATATTGATAATACAGCTCAAAAGAAATGGCTACATTGGCTAAAACATTCATAAATGAATGAACAACAAAATCAGGATAAACTAGCTGTTTTAATCAATTACATATTGCTTGATACAAAAGTATATTATTGACTGTAACAGCTATGAAAAAACTATTCAGCACCAACTCAATTATACCTAAAAACCAAAATGAAGCATTTTCTTGACATCTGTTTGCAACAAGGTGGCAAGAGAGTGAATAATTTGATCAATTTTACCATAACCTAATCCAACAAAGAAAAAGTTATATTTTCCATGAAGCCACCTTCAATGAGTAAAGAAATTCTACAGTCAGAGATGCCTTCATAACTGATATCAAGTCAGCTCATATCAAATGTCTTCTAAAAAAAATTGACTCTGAAAGATGCTTATGATTATGCATGAGATTTTGAGATGGTTAAAAGACAGGCTAGTTTATATATACATATATATATCTTAGTCATCCTCTACTATGCTCATTGTTTCCACTGAACATGAAAATAAATCTAATCAATCAATCAACCAAGAGAAGTCTAACCTATCTACTTCTATAAACAATTTTTATTTATTTAGAAAAAAGACAAACATGATCCCAAAGTCCTGCCAAAGTCCTAATGTCCAGCAAAGGATATGATATGTACTTGCTGTTCAAAAAAGAACATTATGCAAAGGTTTGTCTAGCTAGATCAAAAACAAAAACTGTAGTAATGGCCACCGCTATGTTCTTCGCTTCTTTACCTACTTCAGAAGGATTGAAGAAAGCTTTAGTAAATATACATATAGGCAATCACACTTTAAATACACTTATAGATACTAAAAGCACCAATAGTTTTGTCAGAGGAGCTATCACTAATTCTCTTGGACTTAAAATGTCTACCACCAAAGGAGATGTGTCACTAGCCTCTACTAATACTACCAATATATGTGAAGTCCAGGTGCTACACTAAAACTGATTTAAAATTTTCAAAGAAGAAATGAAATCACTTCCTAAAAAGGTATAATAGAAACTAGTAAGTTACCTTACACATTAACAATGAAACATGCAAGAATATTTATTACACTATTTCAAAATTTTATAAATAAATAGTTAATTATTTCTGTTTTATATATAAAATTATATTAATATAATTATAGTTTGCAAAACATGAATTAATATCAAAACAAAAATAACAGTATCAAAAATATGAAAGTCTAAAAATGAACTCCTCAAAAGCAAAAAGTTTTTTTTTGCAAAATAGTAAATAGTAAATATTAGAAAATCAAAAAAAAATTGTATTGATGATATATAGAATAGCCATTGAAGAAAGTAATATAAAAATGGCACCAAAATATAATTAGTACAATGCTTGCTGTTTAAATGATAAACATATAGATCAATAAAGAACATAGGTTGATAAAACAGTAAAATTCATAAAAACACAATAATAAGAAATTCTTGGCAATGATATAAATTGTATTATTGTTTACTATCTTATAATAGTTTGTTTAAACATAAAATAACTATTTATATATTAATATGGGTTTCATTACTTCTGTAAAAAATATGCCATTGCTAAGAATTTTTTCCAAATTTTTGTTATTATCATATTTTTTATGAATTTTAAAGTTTAGATATATATTTACCTATATATGTTGTTTATTGATCAATATATTTATACATTTTAAACAGAAAGTATTCTAACAGCACATTTTTGGCACTATTTCTATATTAATTTCTTTAATGGCTCTACAGTACTATGTATTATCAATATCAGTTTAACTATTTTGCTTTTGAGGAGCATATATCTTGGCTTTTAATTTTGTGATGCTGTTGTTTTTGTTGTGACTATAGTCTTGTGTGCAGTGATCTTATAATACTTCTGATGTAGTTTGCAGAGCAGGACTTGCATTTTAGGTTATAAATGCAATTTTTAGTAATTTATAGGCAGTGTAGGATAGCATACACTGTTTAATAGGTGGGGAGACACAGGGTATGCATATCTTTCATGGTATGAGATTTTCTATAGATATCTATTAAACTCTTATTTTAACCTTTCTTTGTGTATTTAACATATTTTGTTTTTATTGAACTCTTTTAATGTAATAGCCTGATAGACTATACACATTATTCTTCTGTAATCTTATTTATTAATCTTATTTAAAAAAAAATTTAACATACAGCAAGTAAAAACTATAATATAAAAATATAGTAAAACCCAGTATATTTTGTAAGGCAGCATGCTGTCAATTCATCAGGGGAGTGAAATAAAATTTAAATAGCCCACCTAATTAAAAAACATTTATATATTATAATGGTATTGTATTGTATACCTTATAAAATATATAAGGTTTTATTTAAAAATATATATAATATAGTTTTTATTTTCCACAGATCAAGACTTTTCTATTTGAAATGAATTTACTGACTTATAACTTATAACCTATATAACTCTTTTCTATTATTATGTAAGTAGGTAATCTATTGTCATTGAGTTAAATGACATATAATTATACAGAGTGGTCCAGAAAGGTTGGTCATTCAAATATATATATATATATATAATTAAGTCTATAGATATGTATGCATTATTTGATGTATATGTGTATTGATTATAATTCAATCAAACTAATTTGTTGTTAGGGTTAGGTCAAATTCAGATTATAATTCATAATATATCTTAGTTATATTTATTTATATGACTAACTTTTCTGGCCCATCCTGTATATATATATATAAATATATATATAACATACTGTTGTCTGTGACTATACATCATTCATATATTTTCATGATTTATAAACTTGGACTGAGTAGAGTTTCAAAAATTTGAAAGATAATAAACTTTGCAGTTGATGGCTTTAATTTTATTATTATAAATATAATGCTGTTAGTATTAAATGATAGTTAAATTGTTATTAATATTAGTAGTATTACTTTAATAAATAAATAGAATTTAAATAGAATTTTGATATATTCTTAAATTAATCTTATGTTATCTTGAATCTTGATTCTTAATAATATTCAATCTTAATCTTAAACTTATTAATTATTCTTGTTTAATTTAATAATATACTAAATAATATTATTAAATTAGGAGTATGATGAGTTAAGTAACAGTTATAGAATTAGAGTATATATATGAATATGATAAAGGCCTCTACTTATGAACTAATATTATAGTCTATGTCTATGCTAATGCCAATGATGGTAATGAATGATATAATTATTAATTAAATAATTGATTAATTTGTTAATCATCATGCCTGTGAATTACTAAGAATCCCATACCATATCAGGGCACTTAAGTAAATGGGTGCCCATATAACCATTAACATAACTATAGGCTCATTCAATATTAGTATTAGTATTCAGTTAGGTATCTATATTACTAGTAGTTGTATTACTTACAAGTATATATACTTGCATATACTATACATACTAATAGCAGGCACATAGTCAGGATTTTGTGATGGAGAGGGTCACTCAGTCAAGGCAAATCCAAAAATAAAATAAAAACATTATTTGCAACTATTTCAATTATAAATATTTTCTCAAACTGAGAAGCACTTTGATTTTTTTAAATATATAAATAACAGGTATTGATAAAACCAAGTTATAATCAATTGAATCAATTAATTTGCCTACTTTTAGCTATGGTACATATAGCTAGGTATTACACATAGCTGGTTTAATCATTACCATAGAAATAATGAAGATTTACATAATTATAAATATAATAAGAATAATTCATGTATAATAATGTATAAAGAAATGTTGGTTGTAGATTAAGAAAATAGATTCATATTGGTGTTAATAAATTATTATTATCACTATATAATAGTGTGAGTCAGTCCGTGAATGAAAACTACATGCTACATTGAAATTGTAAGCAAGAGTTATCTATATTTTGTGCATACATATCAATAATATAATCATACTTGAGATGAATGTCTTTATGAATGTACATCATTGCAAGTCTTGTCAAATAATTCTGCCCCATAGTGGATCTCAAATATGTTTTGAGCAATCAAAGCGAAATGAAGAATTCTTCTGCAGTTGCATTTGAGACAGGAATAGTAGCAAAGATCCTGAGAAGTGCATAAATGTTTGGGTAAAGGGCAGAATTATAATGTTTCAGAGTTGAAACAATTGACATTGGCCAATCCACAGTATTCACAATTTCTGATTCCATCTTTGGAATTCATTTTGACACGATTGAATATCATCAGAGAGGTGAGTGGCATACAATGTGGTTGATTTTTCAATGGTCTGAAAGTCAATGTCTAAACAGTTACTAGGGAGAAACAAAGTCATTTGCATTGCAACTTTGGCATGGCTGTTGAAGCAGCTTCCAGGGTTGATACAGGATTTAGGTAAAGTCCTTTAAGGACCTTCTACTCATAAGGACCTATATTTTATATAAAACCAAATACATGTAGATACTATTTTTTATTATTTACAGTAATACAATATGAGATAACATGATGCAAAGCCTTTGAGATAAGATAAAGTATAAAATGTTTTATGTTAGTATGAATATGAAAACTCATTTTATTTCTGCAATCAAAGACTTAGTTTCCTCAAGATCCTTGGATCTCTTAACAATTGTGTCTCTCAAAGCCTTCAATTGCACTAATTGTTTTTTTGGATATTTGGACTCAAGTGCATTGTCACATAAAGTGTCTATATCTTTTTGAAGCTGTTCTATTTAAAATTTCAACCTCCTTTTCTTTGTCTTTAGTTGAGACATGTCTTCTTTAGTTACTTCTTAGAGAGCTCATCATCTTTCTTTTCCTGATCAAGATACTCTGTATATTTTCTCCTAGCAGATGATGCAGCCACTAGCAACTCTGAAGTCATCTCAACCATAACTTATATTCATCTGTAAAATATATAGTTATAGAAACTATAGATAGCAGGATTTTTAAAATACCAATCCAATAATAAAATGAACACTTTTTAATAAGAAGATTTATTATATAAAAAGGTACAACACTGACAATTTATGGTCATACCAGTCCTGGACTATGCTTATTAGAAACAACAATTGATTATTCTTTTCACTAAAACGTCTAAGACAAAAAAAAAATCATCATTTAACATTTTTTTTAACCTTTTAACAATGGTATTGCAATCTTGAAAAGTTGACCTGCCCAATGGCTATATAAAATTTGATTTGTATTTTTATTGGTTATTGATATTTAGTAGTCATCCTGCATTCCTAATGCATACGTAGGCTAAGTAGGTGTGTACATAACATGCAGGTATTATAATAATATATTATACATTAGGTACATAGAATAAGCTTATTTAGCATAACACTGCACGCGCAAACATATCTAATACAAATTATACAACAAAAGCTGCGCGCAACTATTTCTTGTATAATTAGCTGAATGCATTATGCGCAATAGTTAAGATATTTATTTTATAAGCTGAACACTATAACTACATATTTATAATCAACGTATAAATTTAATTATTTACCATACTTGATAGTTATCATAGATATTGTATTCTACATCTAGTGCAATATCTATGACAATTATTTGTAAATAAAATAACAAATTTGATGAACATGACTTTTTCTTGCCAATATTCAATATATATCTTTTAGATGAGCACATAATAAATTATGAGTTTATTTTTTGAATTAGATTATAAATCCCGAATATAATTTTTGAAATATAGGAACCCTATCACATAAACGTAGTATGTCAGTACCTACGTATAGCAATAATACTTTGATCAACCTGTCACTATTCCGCTGTCTCTGTTTTTCGTCTTTTCACAAACCATCCCCCCATACCATGTAAAAGAATTTATAAAAAGAAGAACACTCATAAAATTAGAGTGAAGTAAACCAGTCCTACCATGTACCTGGTAGTTACCCTCTAGTTAAATTTAGCATGCTCAGTCTATAGACTATCGTATTGAAAACAGAGCACAGAAAAGAATAATAATTTTGTCGGCAACAGACCTCCAGTAAATGTACAGAAATAGGTTATAAATATTTATTTACTACCTATAATAAGCTAAAATATTACTAAATGCCAAAACATATTGCATCATTCTATTCAATGATTATTTCTTTTCTTTTCAATATTATCGTGCTTATTCCCATATCAGTGAAAAGCATGCTCTATAGGCTATTTATAAGAGAACAGAGAAACATTATAGAGAGAACAGTGCAGCATAATTATAAGGCTGGTTGTGACATTGACAGACGATCTTGAAATTATAGAAGAATGGATATTTTATTATATAAGTTAATATCACTAAAATGTTATATTAGTAAATATAATAGATATCAGTTAAACAGATATTACCAAATTTGGTTATAATATGAACATAATAAAGTCAGTCCTGACTATACATATAATGTACCTACAATAATAAAACTAAGCTATAACTTACTAATATGTAATAAGACAATTAATGTACAATTTGTAAAATATAATAATTATAAATACAAAAGTGTATAATAATATAATTATATGGTGGTACTAGAAATATAGATACTAGATATATGAGTATTACAAATAAGCTATGTAGTGTAAATGGTAAATAATATAATAGGTATATATTATAATTATACAAAACAAGAAACCAAATATAGCGCAGAGGGAAAGAATTTCGAGTGAGTAAAGCAAGTGAACTAAATGGACATAACTAATTAACAGTTAGAAAACAACAGATAACAGTGCAAATGCAGGCTAACCAATCAAATTATTCTAAAAAGCACACTTGTCCATCTCCAAGTCTGATTTAACTTTTTCTTTACTGGCATTTAAATCTTGATTTACATCTTCCTCCAACAGGAATGTTAATGAAATTCAGTCAAGGTTATCTCAGATTTGAATCTTATTGGATAATTATTTGCCCATCTGTTACACTATCCTACTTGTGCACAAAACAGTAGTCTGCATACAATAGTTCCAAGAAGTTATAACTAGCATACAATAGTTCCAAGACGTTATAACTAGCATACAACCTATCTATATATAATTAATAACTCATATTTTTGTTACATTGCTAATCACCAGGTTGTATATAATAATTTACAGATGAATTGTTGCATTTTTCATTTGTCATATTATAAATATGAAATAAGTATATAGTTGTATCTATTATTTATCAATATTGATACAAAGTTTAAATTATCAGTTAATAATATTTTATACTTAGTATCTACAACCAAAATTTTCTTCATTATTTATTATTTAAACAAAAGATCATTTATAAAAATAGCTATATTATTCATAAAAAAATAATTTACTTGTGAATATAACAGTTCATATAAGGCTCATCTTTATAACCATGTATAGGTAACTTATAAATTCCCAACATTTACTCAGAAAATACAAATCTTTCTTATGTATACAAACATATGATATATATATATGAAAACATTAAAAGGAATATAATATAATATAAGTGATAAACAAAATAGATAGAATCAAGTTGTTATGACATACAATTTCGAGCCAATAAATAGAGCATGTATCTTCATATATCATGTTAACTAAACTTTCTAAATAAAATATATATTTACTGTAAAATTACACATATTTTATATTCATATTAATATTATGTACATAACAAATATATCATACCTTCTATTTGATATCAATTAATTACAGAAAATACAGTGTCAATATGTGTGGACAAAATTCATAGTATCCATGAAATGATCTGATCCATCATTGTCATTGGTCATAGAACATGTATTAAGGCTTCTTCTTGATTCCAACAAAAACTTATAGGTAGGGAGCATCTATCACAGTGCTTTGTCTTAGGTGTCTCATCCTGGAATTGGAAGCTGGGGATGCTGAACCTGATTTTTCTTTGCAATATCAAAAATAGCATAACAAAAGCCTCAGAAATTCAATATTTTATGAAAAATAACACTGCAAATTGTTGATAAGAATCAATTTTGTGACCCTTTGATATTTGGATCAATGACAACTGGAGGGATTTATAATTCAAAGGAAAAGAAGAATGTAGTCAAAACATTCATTGATATAAAGAAAACTCTAGTGTATTGCTTGTCGTAAGATGCCAAAGAAAGCCTGACCAGTAGAGCTCCACTTATAGATGACTCGACCCATGTGAAAGTGATGATGAAAGCAATATAGGTATATGAATTGATATATAGTTTGTAAAACACAATGTGAGTGTATACAATATTATTGTATAATGGAAATAAATTAAAAAATAATATTGACTATCCAAAATTGGATTTTCCAGACAAGTACAAATGTACTTAAAAACCCAGATAACATACAAATAAGCATTATATGATTTACCAATTAAATTCAAGCTGGCTCTAATCTCTTCATCAATCTGTACATTGTGACAGGCAAGCTCAACCAATGAGAAACTTTTCCCTTTGTGCAGCTGTTGTTAATATGAAAAAAATTTCACTCTCCCAACAGGTAGCTAAAAAAAAATTGACATTGATTTTAGTGGTAATTATTTTGCAAAAATTTTCATTTATCACATTATAAAGCCGTGACCCAACAGGTGGGTCACCCCCTAGGGCAAGCTACCTTTTTATAACCTAACTGCTGGGTCCTTGTAAAAAAAAGTTTAAACTCACTCATTACAGAAATTTGGGTTTTAATTGAGTCACCATTGATACCAGGGGAGGATTCACTTGTTTTTAACTGTATTAGCATTACTTTATTTCTGTGTACATACTGTATATTTTTAAATATTTTCACAGACATTTTTATAAAACTTCATTAAATTTAAAGTAAATATATTTATTTATTCATTATATATTTGTATTATCTCAGTTTTAAATGAAAATTTATTAAAAATAGAAAAATTCTAAAGTGTAAAATTTTTTATTATGTTGTGTTTTTTTGTCAGGGGTTGTATATTATTAAAAATTAATGATTTGGCTGATATAAACTTGACTTAAACAATGCATTGTACATATATAATACTAGTCTATTGTTAAAGTTTATTATATATACAGGGTGGTAAGAAAGTTTCGCCCGATTTGAAGAATAAAACAGAATTCAAAATACAGAATAATGTATTACATGATTTATAACAACTCCTATATCAATTTATAGAAAAGATAATAGAAACATATAAAAATTGTTATTTTATTTTAACATGAGTGTTCAAATTGTTTGCCATTATGTTCCAAGCATTTTTTTGAGTCTACCAGAAACACTACAACACACCTTTTGACATAACTGCACATCAATGTTCAAAAATTTCTCTATGATTATAGAATACCGTAATTCTTGAATTGATCGTGGGTTGGTTGAATAGACCTCATCTTTCAAAACGCCCCAGAGGAAGAAGTCTGGTG
>JAYRBW010029893.1:0-12216 GCA_036023295.1 Invenusta paracnida
ATGGATTTAAACTGTTTATTTTTATTATTACCTTTAAATTTAATTACCAATTTTTTGTTTAGAAGAATTTTATTTTTAGATTTATACTGTTTACTTTTATTATTAGCTTATGTAATATTTAATAATAATATTTAACTAACATAAATTTAATTATCATTATTTTGTTTAGAAGAATTTTTGTTTGGATTTTTATGTTTAATATCTATTAGCTTTAAATTTAATTACCTATCTTTTGTTACAAAAAAATTAATTTATTGATTAACTTATACTGCTAACTTTTACTATTAACTTATAATTTAATTAACAATCTTTTGTTAAGAATAATTGTATTTATGGATTTACTTATACTGCTAACTTTTTAATATTAACTTTTAATTTAATTATTGATTTTTTGTTTAGAAGAATTTTGTTTATGGATTTGTACTGTATACTTTTAATATAACCTTCAAATTTAATTAACAATCTTTTGTTAAGAAGTATTATTCATTTTTATATATTTTTATGCACTAGATTTCTTTTTTAAATAGTATTCCAAACTCATCCCAGGGAATTCCAAACTCACCCCCACACAATTTTTTTTTAAATATTTAATTTTATCCATGAATAGGGATTGTCAGAACCAAGATTTCTTTAGGAGTGATTAAGCAGGTGTCAAATGTATATTTAAAATAATCAATGTATTTCTACCCTCTTTTACATTTTTTTTTCAGTTAAAAAATATGACAACCTTCCAAACTCGCCCCCCCTACCTTATAGTATTTTAGGATGATTTTAATTTTTTTTAACTTTTACAGACAGTAAATTTTTTGAACATTTCCTCACAAATATTTACAAAATTTATGTCTAATATAAAATATGATTATTTAATCTGTCATAAACCTTAATAAAAAGCATTTTGGATTTTTAGAAGAAATTTTAATATTTAGAGTTTACCTATATAAACTCCATGTTTACTATTATTTGTATTATAAATTTAAAAAATTGTTATACTTAGTTCAGACTTTTATCAAGCATTAGTATTTATTCTACAAAATATTGCTCTCATATATTTAACATTTAAAATTTTTAATAAAAATATATAAAAAAATTCAGACACTACAATGGAAAATTGCCTATATAATTAGTATTAACTTTTGGCTAATGCTAGAATGACAATTGCATATTGTGTCTATTTATTCTTTTGTACTTATATTATGTAATCTTACATTTATATATATTATTACATTTATTATTCTATATGGTATATTTAAAGTCTAAAAAACTATATCACTTTTATTTTATAAATATTTTTTTCTATTTTCAAATTCATATTTCAATTTTATATTTTAGTTTCTAATATTACTATAATATGAAATATTGAAATAATTATTTAAATTATATACAATTAAAGAATAAGACTAAAAATATCTGAAAATGTTTTTTTCAAAGTTTTAAATCATTATATCAATTTAAATATTATTTAAAAAGATTTATATAATTTTTCTTTTAAAATATATTGTAGATCCATAAACTCTATTCCTTTTATGTTGGAAATAGTATGTGATAGGAATAGTTTTTCTTGTTTTAATCTCCCTATAAAGAATATATATCATATTTCTACACACATATCATAACTACATTTTTTCAAAAATATAAATATTATGTATTGGGATAATATATGAAGCCCCAATAAGCCTGTAGTCATGGAAGAGTCATACAGGTCATACACCCACTTCTCCCTGGCATACAGGTCCACTGCTTAATTAAAAAAAATATATACTGCCCATTTTTATTAAAATGTTAGTAAAAATTTTGTCAAAAAGATTTGCATATATGCAAAATGACCCACACCTTGAAACTTCCTGGCTATATGTCTGCAAAATATTTCTGTATAAATATTATATCATTTCTAATATTCATATCTTAATTAAGAGAAAATAATATAATATTTATACAGAAATATTAAGGGCTTGATATATTACCCCAAAACTTAATATCTCTATTTGTGAATGAAATGGAATTACTATATTAATTCAAAAATATGATAATATAAGCTTTATAATATTTTATATTTACACCTCTAGTCAAAAGTTTTGCTGCACCCTAATTATATTCATCAATTTTCACTATCAATTTCTGTTACATATTTCTGCTCACCAGTACTCCAAAATGTTGTAGAATGATGTAATAATAATTGCAGTGTCCAAACAAACTAATCTCTGTTACTCCTCTAGTTATGGATTGTGTCAACACAGCTAGCCTGTATCTGCATTGAGTAGCCTGTGTTTCTCTTTCTGTGTAGACTGGCAAGGCATGTGGCTAAGACTGTGTAAACATGTAGATGAGCAATTAAGACACCAACACATTTGAGAGAAGGGAGTAGAAGTTAATGACATGACTTTTACTTACATTGTAGCTCTAAAATTTAAGGTAATGGGTAGAAGTTAATTATGTAATTTTGACCTGTATTGCAGCTCATTTATATTGGCTGTGACATGAACTAAGACAGAGGTGCCCTGTGATTCTACTGAGATAGACTTAAATTCTCTCAGTGCTCTCATTTTGCTTATTGAAGATGCCAATTAGACCTTTCTGTTATGATCAGCAACTTTGCATCACCACTTTGTATCAAGAGACAGACTGCCCAGTGACTCAGCAGGCTGATTACTTCAATGTGAATCAACAGGCAATCCAGTGCCTACTCTCCAGACACTGCAAAGCAGACTCTGTCAAGGACAGAGATAGGTCTGGGCGTCTGAAAGCTAGCACATCAAAAGAGAACAGAGCCCTGATAAGAATGTCAAGTACTAATCCCAAGTTCCATGACAACTCCATCAGAGGTGGTATGATGATCATGGTATTCAAGCCTCCACCTCCACAGTTAAGCAATGTCTCTGTGAAGCTGGTCTGATGGATAGGATCACAGTCAAGAAAGCCCCTTCTGACTCCCTCCATCACAGTTTATTTCTGAGCATGGAATCCAACTACTTCCATGGCTACTATAGTCACATATTTAGCATGAGGTTGATGGCATCCAGGTTCAAGGTTTACATGATCTGTGGGCAGCAACTCAACAAGTATGGCAGGATGTATCATAGCAAAAGATCACTAATCTCATTTAGTCATTGCCAAGATGTGTGAAGGCTGTGATTGCAGTTCAAAAAGACCCCACCAGATACTGAAGATTTGTACATTTTCTCTCCCATTCCTTGAGGATTCAAAAATGCTCCTCTTCAGGACCCCCTCTCATTTTCTCTCCCATCCCTTGAGAAGGCAAAAATTGTCCTCTTTAGGACCACTACTCATTGATTGATACTCATGTAGCTCCTAATGTACTAATGATACATGTAGAAACTGATACTAGATCAAAAAACGAAAATGTACAACTTTTTAGATGAAAATATGAGAACAATAAGGGTGTGCCAGCAAAACTTTTGACCAGGGGTGTATATTCAACACTTAATAGTACACTAGTAAAAAAAATAGTAGTTAAATTATATAGCTTGCCTATGAACTCACTTAGCTTAAATAAAATTTATATTAAATAAACTCAAGTAAATATTATGTACTATTATATAATACATTTAAATATATATATATCATATAAAACATTTTTTAATTATACACTGTAACCATAACATATTCTTTTATATTTTATTAAAAAATATAGTTTGATATAATAGTTTTTAAACCTTGTTTAAATGGAAATCAAATATGTATTATTGGTAGAATTGATCATTATATCATTTATAGTTATGAGTACATCATATTTATAAATTAAAAATCTTTTAAATTTCTGTAAATAGTAGTTATTATATTATCATTAAAAATTGTAAGACATATGCTTTATCTTTAAATTGAATTATCAAGTAAGTGCCAATACTGTATATGTATATCAAAATAATTTATATTTTATATATATATTAATGGATTTATGGATGGCAAATACATAATAAGATGGGGTTTCCTAATATATACCTGTATTAGTTTTATATTTTTTATGCATTGATGAAGCTGTAAGGTAAAACATATGCAATATACAAAATTAAGTATCCAAAGACTTTGTGTTTGTTTTTTTACTATGGCAAATACAATATACACACTCCTTTTGAATTGAATAAATTTTATTAAGCACTATAACTTTGATTTCTCAAAAAGTAAAATTAAATAAATTTGAATAAATAGATATATGCATTTTTATCTATACAAATCTCTCAACTTATCGTAGATATCTCTGTTATATTATTAAAAAATGGTTTATTATTAGAAATATGATATTGGAACTGATATATTTTTTGTCCATTTTTTACCTGTTGTTTTCAAAATGTTCAACTCTATTTTTGAATTACATACCTACATAATATAATAACATTTTATATGAAATTTAATAAATAAAATATTTATAATTGATAGTAATAATAATATGAATTATTATTATTTATAAATGTAAACAATAGTAATATTACACAAAAATTTTATTATACATTTCATAGAATGAAAGGGAGTATAAATTTAAGTAATACTATTAAATATATGTATATTTAAATAATATCTAGACCTATGGTAATAGGTCGTTAGCTACAAAAGCTAAGCGAACTATGTAGTAGGTATTATAGGATAGTTGAAAATATGGTGTTTTTCAAATAGCTGTCATGAGACTAGTAAAGTAAATTAAAAACCATGATTTATAAATATAGCAATACCCTACATACATGTTGTGCGAAAATTTCATCAAAATCGGTTCACTAGTTTAAAAGATATAGCCTTTCAAATTGCAGCGTTTTGGAACAATTCTTTTTTTCTTTCTTTCCTCTCAGATTTTTGATTAAGACACCATATCATATCTTAAATTGTATTCGATTTATTTTTTATTTTACACATTTATGTAGTTTTAAGAGAGGATTAAAAAATGCTTCATTTGTTTCGATCGATTTTTGTAAACCTTATATAACAGACTTTATAGATGTTAATTATTTAGTATTGATTATGTTGATTAATAATTAGATGATGTGGTTGTTATTTGGTCGGAGTCGCGGTCACTAGAGAGTATGCCACGCTAGCTCCAGCGCTCCCTCGGGATTGGTGTAGAGGACCGCGAGGAGAAGGTTGACCTCTCCGAAGATCTCTATTTTTGCCTTGGAAATGCGAGGGCATTCTATGAACCAGTGTTCAAAATCATGGATTTTGTCTTTGCATTCAGTGCAGTACGGGTCGGTTGAAGGGTTCAGGATTAAATTATAAGCTTTATTAAAATAAGATCTATATATTTATTTATTAAGCTTTAAAGATTATGTGGTTGCTTAAAGAGAGGATTAATACAATTAGTTTTTTTTATCGATTCACGTAAAGCTTTAAGCTTTAAAGATGTTAATTATTACACATTTATTATGTTGATTAATAATTATGCGATGCGGTAGCTTAAAGAGAGAATTAGATGTTAATTATTTAATATCGATCATGTTGATTAATAATTAGACGATGCGGTAGCTTAAAGAGAGGATTAATACAATGTTTAATTTCTTTTGATCGATTTTCATACTGAGTATTCATTATGTTGATTAATAATTAGGCGATGCGATAGCTTAAAGAGAGGATTAATACAATCTTTCATAATAAGATTTAATGTTTTGAAGTTTTGAGTTCATAATAAAAAGAATAAAATAACGATAATAAACTTCAAATAACAAATTATATTTCGGCGTTACGACTTGATCACATTTGTAAAAATGACGAGGTTTATAAAATGGCTATCAATAACAATCGATAAATATAAAATCAGTTCGAATAATTATTAAAAAATCAATTCAAATAATTTTAAAATATCGAATAACATAGAAATTACTTCCATTAAATACAGAGTGTTATTTCTAAATAAAATACATAAAGATCAATTTCTATTAAAGGTTTTCTGCTAAGGTGGCTCAGCCTTGGTCACGGTTGATTCTTGGTTGTTTTCTTCTAATCCAGCTTGCCTCTCTGATTTTTCTGTCTGTGTAATCCGTTGATTTGTCGAGTATAGTTGTTGTAAAAGGTATTATCGGAATAGATGTATGATTTTTCTGGTAATGTTCTAACATTGCTGAATTGCCTTGGCCAGTTTGTATAGATCGATCGTGCTCTTTAATATGTACATGTAGTGGTCGTTGCGTCTCTCCGATGTATGATTCATCACAAGTTGCACATTTCATATATAATGTTTTTATTATTACAAAAATCAGATTTGTATGGGCAGCTTCGAAAAGAACATTTGGATTTGCTTAAAGCGGATGTAATGAGTTTTTCAGATATCTTTGTGCCTTGTTGAAAAATAGGTATTACTGGTAATACCGAATTACGAATGAAGGTTTTAACTTCTTTGGTGTGAGCTTCATTTATATAAGGCAATTTAATTATCGCATTGTTACGAAAATGTCCTTTGACTTTTTGCTGAGGATCAATCCATTTATTCTTAACAGTAAACGCATCATAATGGTCTCTTGTTTTGCATAGTAAAATAGGTTGTCGGATTTCTTTTATCACAGGAATTCTCAAAATGGATGTGGTTTCTTCGTTGCCCTCAGTGATATATATTGAAAATCCCATCGCTTTTGATAACATAACCGGTATAGCATCGACAATAAGTAAGTTATAATTTTTTGGTTTGTAAATAGCAATGGAGTTGATTTCTGGCTGTCTTTGTCAGTGCCAACTGTGTAAGTATCAATGTCTCTTTCAAATTCTGTGATAATTGTGTTTGCTATTTCTTTCATTGGGATACAAGTGCTTGTAACTATTGAGTGTAGGAGGCAGTGGCCATCCCCCTTAGATAATTGAACATTCAAATTCCAATGTTTACAGAAATCTTGTAGTGGAGTGGAAATGTTTAGTGTTGTTGGATTACTTTGGAATTCATCATCAAAATACTTATAAATAGATCTAGATTTCTTTTCAATATTGTTGATCCAATCTATGCCATATCCATTCTCCAGTAGAATATTTTTAAAGTCAGCGCTACATTCTTTAAAAAAATCCTTCATCGCTGCATATTTTCTCAATTGAACGGTTTCACTGGTTTCAACATCACTGATTTCAATTGGTAAATTAAAATAATTTGTTTTGACTATTTAACAGGAGTAGAAATATACAAAGTTGATAAATAATAAGATAATACATAACATTTATAAATATAAGCTGTAATACAAGTAATAGTAGTATGTATTCTGTATGATAATTTAGGGATTCACATTTTAAATTCAGAGTTGTATAGTATTATTACATCTTGTGAAATATTTATTTATCTTTGTTTCTTTTTTTAATATTATTTGATAGTTCATTCCATGTAATAAGTACTTATTCAATAATTTATCCTTTTTTATAATAATTAAACTTAAGTACTTTTTATAATTTTTTCTTGAATCTCTTCTTTTCCTCAATTGCATTATATTTTTCATTTTTACATAGTCTAAAATGTTTATTTTATCAATATTTAGAGTTAGTTATAGTACAAAGCCAGTTATTAAGTTTAATGACAGTTTTATTAAGTTAAATGTTTAGACTTTCATAATTTTTATCCAGACAAAAAATAGTTGAGTCACATACAAAAAAGGTTTATGTCTATTATCTTTGATAATATTTCATGTATATGGAGAACACTAGAGGCCCAAGGACACTTCCTTGAGAAACTGGAAATAAAAAAAATGTATCTGAAAACCTTTATTATTACTTTTATGAAAGCTTGTCTTTGTTAAATTATTTTTGAGTAACTTTGTTTTGGCCCTGAAATTCCATATTATTTCAATAGTATAATTGAAACACGTGTCTGTTTTTCGAAGACATTTTCAGGTTAAAAATACAATTAAAATTAAATATGTATAACATTTTAGAAACAAATGTGTAGAGTGTTTAAGACATGAATACTCATAATTTTTAATGTGTAATTTATATATTGATTTATTAATGTACAGCATATTTTTTATATCCAGATTTGAAAATATAAAAACTAACTATTTAAATTTTGTAATCAGCGACTCTATCTAACTGTCTTTATTGTAAATATTAATTTATTTTATCATCAATATTTCAGAAATATTTATCATTTTTTTAATGTTACTATTATTATAGGTAGATCAAAATATTACTGATGCAATTACTGCAGCACTAACAGCTGCACTACAGTCACCCCAAGTCGCGGCTTTACTGCAGAGAGTTCAAGTGCCTTCGGTTAATCAACCGTCAACCTCAAACCATCATGAAGCTTCTTCAAGATCGGTAGCAGTACGTATGCACACAGGTAAATTTTTATATTCCCACATATGTAATTGTTATAATTCAATCGATTTTTATCAAAAGAATTATTAGATATAGTGTTTTAGGTTGTTCTTAAAATTACCTTTTAATTAAAACGTCGTTTTCTATTGTATCAAAAGCTGTTTCAGGTCAATGGAAATGCCTATTTTTTTTTGTATTTAATCTCGTTTAATTTATTATGTAATTGTTTAGATTTTTATTTTGCTCATAACTTTAACAACAACACTTTCGGAGGGTCTTACCTCAATTGTTATCTCTACTAATAAATTATATCCTTAGCTTTATTGTGGCACTCTTTTTCTTTACGTCGCCATCTCTTTTTTCAAGAAGATAGTCCCTCCCGTTGGCAAAGCCTGGACCTTTGCTTTCTCTATCTAGCATATAAAACAACCATGAATCTCCCTTCTGTTCTATTTTAAATATACAGCCTTTTGCTTCCAATTTCATTTTTCTTCCTCTTATCATTAAAATAATTTTATTTTTCAACATTTTACCGTTTATTTTACAGATTCAGATGACGACGATTTTGATTTCCGTAGTAGTTTACGTCGACTTCGAACAACAATTACGCCTTGTAGAAGAAGCCGTCGACGGCCAAGTCAGGCAACTCTATAAATAAATTTTTTTATTTTAAATGAATTCTCACGCCGATTACCAACCCCACAAGATCGCACTGTACATATTTCACGGTGTTTGGGTCTTGGATTAGGTATGCTTTCTCTAATTTTCACGTGTTTAATGTATATATATATATATATTTGCAAATATGTGTGTTATGAAAATTAGTATAGTAAAAATTTTTTTTTTAAATCAATGAATATATTTAATATCATACTACATTAAATATTAGTAAACCAACACATTAACATATATTTCGTATCCCTTTTTTAAGTGGGGTTTGCTTATATATACATGTATATGTATTTTTTTTAAATGAATGTTTATAATATTATTTGTAATATTTAATTAATTCATCGACTAATAAGAATGAAATGAAATTACAAATAAGAATGAAATAATTGTGAACTGGATAATAAACAATGAGATAAACAGATTAAAATATATTGAGAAAGAAGCGAATGCATACATTATATTTCAACGTTTCCTAGATAAATATGACTTTTCCCACTTTTGTACTGTTTAGGACTGACTTAAAAGTGTATTACTTAATACCTGTCTCGCCTTTTTATTTAATTTTTTGCCTAAATTTGTTGTGTCTTATATACATTTAACATACTTCTTCCATGTGTTTGTAAATAATAAATAAACAATGAAAAATAAAGTACAAATTCCTTTAGCATTAAATTTTGATTGAATTTTATTTTAACATTTCAATGGTTATATGTCTGATAGTATTTGGTGTTTTTCATCGATCTTAATAAATTCTTTATTGTAGGCCATCCCGCTGCAACTGGTACTTTTTTCAGTAATTTTAATGAAGAAGATGTTAAACAGACGATACGTCAAAATTTTCCGTTGATGCAGCTCAGATCCTTTCAAATGGCATCATCTTCTTCAAGTCGTCGTTTGACTATACTTCCTTCGGTTATAGGATCTGTTTTGGCGAGCATGTCTCGAAATGCGCAAATTTGGGTTTTGCCAGAAACGCCACTCGTTAGTTTTTTTTTTAATTTATTTCCGACCTTCTATTTTATTTTTACTCTATAGTAATGGAGTCATTAATTTTGCATTAATCTATCATTAAATGTAATTTAGAAAGATTTACTATACAATTTTATAAGATTTATTAAAGTTAAAGTATTAAATTATAACGTATAATCGATCAAAATGTGAAATCTGAAATAACTATTTGTTTAGAAAAACAATTGATAAATGTCATGATTTTAATGTTATATCAATATTGTCAATTGATTGATTGAATGTATAAATATTTCATAATTAAAAACTATTTCAATTGAAAAGTATAAATATTTAATAACCAAAAACAATTTTAATTGAAAGTATAAATATTTAATCATTAAGAACTATTTTAATTGAAAGTATAAATATTTAAAAATTTGATTCATTAAAAACTATTTTCATTATATCACCTAGGTATATCTATTTATCTAATAATCTAGAACTAGATAATAATTCATTAAATTGCAGTTAAGTATTTATGTTATTACACTCTTTAGTATACGAATGATGATGATATCAATGCAGAACAATCTCACCAAAATCCAGGACCATCTCACCAAACTCGACAACAAAACGATTCAAACACAAATATTGACCCGCCATCCCTCAATCCATTCATTGAAGAAATGGATTTACCTGTCGAACTAGAGACAGAAGAACCAGGTAGGTTGTACATCCTTGTAGCAATATATACTTTGTTATTAGAAATGGGATATAATTTTTTTTCAAAACAGCTATAGCTATAGCAAAATGATATAATATAAAATAACATTTGATGTGAAGTTCAATTGATAAGTTTCTTAATTTGAATATATTTTTTTTTTAGAATTACGTTTTTCTATACTAATTTAACAAACTTATTTATCGGCAACTTCTTAATTTTTTGTAAGGTTTACTGTTTATTAATTTTAAAATTATTGACTTATACCACTTAATTTAATTGAAATTCTTCTATTACATTTATTATTTTATTTTCTCCTGACCTACACAAATAAAAAAATATCTATATTTTGTAACTGTTCTTTTCTATAATTGTGCAAAGCCCATATTATAATATGTTACATGTGCGCAATGTAATTTGAGTATATTTTGTGTGTATACGGACAAATTACGAATGTTATAATTTATAGCGAAGTGGGCGCTCTTCATAAACTGCTCGCATGCGTATCCCGCTTGGTCTGGTACACGGACATTGGATGCATATCATACAGATATTGTCATTAAATTCATATCATCATCATTAAGTTACACATGTAGCCTCCCTTCGTAGAATCTGCGAACAACATTATACTTAATCACGCTTGGTTACTCGATTGCATCAAGAATTTATCACTTGGACTAATTGACACCTATA
The DNA here is from genome assembly GCA_036023295.1 of Invenusta paracnida. Lineage (NCBI taxonomy): Eukaryota > Metazoa > Platyhelminthes > Proseriata > Coelogynoporidae > Invenusta > Invenusta paracnida. The sequence continues at coordinate 11,261 of JAYRBW010029893.1, forward strand.
CAGCTTTGGCTTCAAAGTGCTGAATGTTGACGTGTGTGGTTATTTTGTGAAAGTTTAAATATGACGATTCTATAGATGGATATTAGGTTTCACTGCAGATGACACCTGCATTTTATCATTACCTATAGTAATTATTTTATGCCTGCTCATATATATACATTTGACTTTTACTGCATGAGAATAATATGTATAAGCCTGTGTTATAATTGAATTTCAAACACTAACGGTATCTAATTATGCTCTGCGTACTTAGCTGCGCACATGTTTAGTTGTGCTCAACACCATTGCCAAATTACGTATCTGTGCTCCACATTCTCTACCTAGGTAGCAGCATCCCCGTAACACTCTCTCCTTATTCTTTCACTATAGAGTAAATATGTATAACACTTGTCAGCAATTATAAAATACCCTGGGAACAATCATTACTTACGTAATTCAGATTCTACAGTCTTCTTTATACCCCTGTAACCACAGAGATAAGAATATACCTGTAACCATTTTGCAAGATTCATTTCATGCTCCTATATATATTATCTCAAAATAGAATTACCTCATATTTGACGCATCAAAATATGTTTATTGTAAAATATCGGCTATTTTGCGATTCTTTGAAAATATAATATGTTATATCCAATGTATTACAACTTAAAACATTTATTATTGATAATATAACTTATGTATAATTATTGTAATCATACAAATTTCTTAGTATTACTTATAATAGAATAACGAATTATTATGTTTATTTATATATGTATATTAATTATATATGTATATAATATTAACTTCATTGAAATAAAATATTTTGTATATTTATCCATGACGCTAGACAAATGCCTTTTTTTCTGAAAATTATTCTAAAATATATGGACATAAATTATTACCGAAATATCTTATTCTGTAAAGTCACAAATATGCATTTGTATAATAAATATAACGTAAGTTGTAAACTTTGA
>JAYRBW010029904.1:0-12215 GCA_036023295.1 Invenusta paracnida
TTTGGAGTAGTTAATATTGATTGTTCCGATATTAATGGTATTTGAGTTACCAAACAATGTTTTCATTGATTCTTCGATGGAAATATTTAGAGATCGTTTGATTTCCAGATCGTTGTCCACACTGTTGCCTTTTCTTTTGGAAGTTGAAGGGTGTAATGCAGAATTTAAACTCGTTGATAGTTCCTCTAACCTTGTTAGATTTTTATGAGATGCATACTTCCGCATTGCCTCATGCGATTTGTGCCCCGTAATAGCGGAAATATCTGTTGAATCATAGCCTGATTCCATTAAAGAGGTCACGACAGTTGATCGTATACAATGATTTGTGTATTTTTGGCTGAGATTCAGTTGAGTAGAACATTTTTGCATCAAATTTCCAAAAATAATCTTTCCCTCGTGCTGCTTTTCAGCTATACCAACTATTTTCTGAGAAATTGATCAATGGTTTTGGAAATAGCTCATCGGAATCGATTGGAAGCTTTTGCATGTACAATTTGTAAGCAGATATGGGACGTACATTTGTGTGGATTTTCTTTATTTTGGAACATTTTGCTTTGTTTGTTATTTTCATAGTCACCTTTTTTGAAGTCCAGGCTTTACATTTTTCGATGATAAATTCGTGGCTATTTGAAACCATGTTTTTCCATTTTCATCAGTTAACAATTTAAAATCGCTTCTCTTTAACTGTTAAATATGTTCACGACCCCTTTGGCCAAAATAGAAGATAATGTTAAAGATAAATTCGTCCTGTAATGAAGTATAGGATCGCTCCTTATGAAATAGCTACTAATTTTTTTCAAATCATTTTCTTCAATCGATAAATGTTGATTTACCTTTCCACCGCCCTTTAAAAAATAACCAATCATTGTTTTTAACATTCTATTAGCTGACAGAAATTCAATATCGCTACTTATATTAATATTCTTGTTAAGATCAATGTTGAAAAAACGATTAAGAGAGCTTCGTATGCATAATAATGTTGAGGGGAAATACCAATTACCGTCTTTAGTTTTAAGTTTTGAATAAAAAAAAGCGAAGGTAGTCGTTGAGGACTGGGTCAGGCATGTCCTTGAGATTAGTGGATAAATTATTGTTTTTCAAAAAATTCTGGAACATATTGCTATAATGATTTGTTTGATTATTTGTAAATTTATTTTGTACTGCTTCTTCTGCTTTCTTCATCTCTAGATTAATTTCTTCATCTAACTCAATATAGTTAGAAGACTCTTGAGCTAGATTTTCAATTTCAAAACCTTCCAATCCCGAAATTATTCCACCGGGAATCTTTGAAAAATCCAACATTGAGTTCCAATTTTGTGCTATGTTAAAAATAATTTAAAACATAATTATTGCTGTGTACAAAACGATATTATACATATGTATATAATATTTTATATAGAATTATATATACGGTAATAATATAAATATTATTATGAATAATATAGAATAGAATAATGTATTATATAGAATATATAAATTATATTTATTATTAACTTTAGATGAAATAAGTTAAATCAAACTTATTGTTAAAGTTAAGTAACAATAAGCAATGTCAATATATACATATTATAATTAAAATATATAGTAAAGAAAATGTTACAAATACATAGTATGTGAAAAAACATGTGATGTATATATCCAGTCAAAACTAATAAATTTGTTTGGAAAAATGTTCTGATGTAGTGAGCAGAGGTTATAATCCCATTAGTAGACCTTCAAGCAACTCAACAGCCAATCACAAAGCAGCTGTATGATGTATCAACCCTCAGAATACCTATCCTCTACCCAAGTTCCCTGGCCAACTAGTCGTAAACTATCTCAATCTTTCTTGTTAGCTTCGTCAATATCCTATATTGGTGCCCTATATACCTTTGTTATACCTTGGTTAAGTTTCTTTTGAAGTAAACCCTCATCGTCCTACTGTATATACCAGTTACCACCTGTGCATCCTCTTATATCCCATTTGACTTTGTGTATATATCTTATAATTTACCCTGTTTCTATTACCCAATACATTATTAGTGTTTGTGGAAGTATTAAACCCTTATTTATCATCATTGTTCATGTGTTCGGTGGCTTTTCTCGTGCTCCTAGAATATCCCAACAGCTAACCATTACACCAAAATATTTAAAAAATTAAAATGTGCGCAGACATTTATCACTACTGTAGCTCATTTCATAGATCATTAAAACAAAAAAATAGCAGTGTAAGCGAATACTTGTACACTGTGATACTAAATTGAAATATTTATAATATAAACATCAATTAACAGCAAGATAAACAATTCACCTAACCACTATTGTTACGTAATATTATGGATTTTTCCATGCAATTATTTGTTTATTTAAAACCCAAACTTAAACACACACCTTACGAATATCACTGACTATTTAGGTATTTGTATATTATAACAAAAAATATGTAAGTGTTGGGTAAACTATATAATAAATAGTTAAAATATGGTGTAATAAATCTAATTTATATATAATTTATGATATAAATTGAGCGAAGTAAGAAAAATACGAACCTAGTTTTCTCGTCCCTTTAAAATTAAGCAAATATTATACATTTTAAACGTATTTATTTAGTATAGTAACATATCGCATTAAATGCAAATGAAAATTATACATTGTACTAGCCATAGTTATTTATTTTATATTTAAGTTTTTCATATAAAATACTTCATAATATGTACCTAATATATAAAAAATAATGTCCTTTTCGCCATTTTTTCATGCTCCAAATGTCAAAATTGTTGGAGCATGAGATTTTTTAAATCTCCATATTCATAAATATCAACGACAAAAATTGTAACGATCCTTCATTTGTTTGCCCCTAAGCCACCTCACTATATTTCTAGCAATTATACTTATTAAAAATTTCAAATTTGTAAAATTGACTAAATGTCATAAAAACGTTTGTGGTGTTTCAACTGATTTAATATTATTGCGAATTATAAGAAAAACAATGTTATTTGTCTGTTTCGGAAACCCAATTATAATAAGAACATTTATGTAAATAGATTTTAAAATTGGCTACAAAGGATAGCTAAAAATAAACTATGAACGATATAACATTTATCAGAAATCTTTTAGTTATATTAAATAATATAATAACATTCATGAATTTAAAGTACTAAATTTGTGCAAAAAGTACGCAGTTTATACCAATTATTAATAACAATTATATTCTTACCATAAACTAGCATACTCGACAGTTTAGCATACTGTGACGCCGATACTAGCATATAGTCTGATAGTGATTACAGACAGGTCATCACCAAATACCAATCAGAGAATTCTAATATTGCACTTAAGTACATACACCATAACAAAAATGTTACAATATTATTGAATTATTATGGTTAATCAAATTTAAGGATATAATATACATAACTGAATGCACTGTTATTGAAAGATATAAAATATACATTTAATTAAATTGGAAAACAAATTATTCATAATATACTTTATACAATATAATATTGTTCACTTCGTTAAACTATATAATATTTTAAAGTATTGAACTAAAAAGTATTATTATATTATTACTTGTGTAGTTGTTGGTCTTTTGAGGAAGAGTTTAACGATGGCAGTGAGAAGCTGAAGCTGCACTTGCGGATTTTCGTCCTGAAAGCCATCTAGAAACGATTCAAGAAGCTCATCAGCGTTGTCTATCCGTTCCGCGTATTCACCGATAATCCAAATCATGGAAGCACGCGCCTCTGGCTCATCCAGTGTATCCAAATTTTCACATAGGGTTGCAATGATACTTTCATATTTGTTGGGGTACTTGCGGAAAATATCCTGCATGAAGACAAAAACTATCATTGTACAAATTTACATCTCATACTTCAGAGGTCGATTAGTCAGTTACATTAATTAAATTGGAAAAAATATCCACTAATCTAAAGTAAAACTAAGTCACAAGCAGAAAATATTGTTCCAATTTGTGATTACTTTATTTTTACTATATGCCCTTTTTATCCCCTGTCACGCCCCGTCTCCCCTCAATATAGTAAGTAACTCTGTAAAGCTATTCTGTATTATTGTATATACTACTAAATGGGTGTGACCAAACTTCATCTAAAAGCATAACAGCCGATACTCCTTGTATAGTTATTTTTTTTATAAATTACATACATAAAACTATTGTGCATATACTACAATCATTTATTATAGTAAAGAGAAATCAACTAAACAGTTACATTACTGTTTTTCATGATTTCATAAATACAAATATTTTCCTCTTTCCTGTGATACAAACATTTTTAATAAAAATTGGAATTCTTATCAAAAAAGTAAAAATTTTAAAGTTTGAGTGTCCAGTTTTTATTTAACAAAATGGGACACTTTTGATCTGGATGTTTTATCAGGGGTCCGCAAACTAGCGTTATGAGACCACTGGTAGCCTATAAATAGACTATACAAGAATTTGTGTGGTCTTCAGGATGGTGACAAATTTTTTTAAGGGAACCTTTTAACTAATTGAAATAGGAGAATATATTATAGATCGTTTGAATGATATAAAACATATGTCAAAAATGGCAAAAGTGTGTAAGCTTATGCTATAAAAGAACTGAATTAAACTTAAAAAGACTCTTTAATAACAGTTGACTTGAGCTACCTACGTGTTTTATTAGGTATAATACGAGTACATATACACTATATTTTTATATATTTAGTATCATAAGTCATTATTCTTTTTTTAATCTGTCTCTTATTAGGTATCAATATACTTTTCTTCTTGGATTTTATGTTTATAAAATACTTATGATCATCGCAAAATCAATTTAGTCGTAAGAAAACAAAACAAAGTTATAGTTATTTTATTAAAGAGCTAACACATGTATGCTTAATTCTGTTCTTTTACAGCATGAGATTACACACTGTTTCCCATCTTATGGCATATTTTAATAATAAGTCTGTTAAAAAACTTATATTATTAACATTATGCTATTTACGTACACTTTCCGTTATTTTAAATATTAGTATAAATGCATAGACAGACCCATATGAAATCTTGTTCAATGTTTCTAAAAAAATATTTTTCATGTTATTGTGTATCAATGCATAATATGCAGAACTGTATTAGAACTTGTTAAACTGTGCATTTTTAGAAATACACTTTGTAACTTTTTTGGATCATCAAAATTTCTTTTGTTTTTAAATGGTGGTGGCCTTTAAATTAAATTTAATAATAATGTTTGTCTTCAATAGTTAAAAGTTTGCTGAACCTTTTTATGAATCCTCGATATACACACTAGTATAATAGATATATAATGAAAAATATATATATTTTTTAAATATCCATAAAAATGTATTTACTAACCTTGATAACTACAATAGCCTCCTGGACAACGTAATTAACCTTAGTTTGGATAAGATCAATGAGCGTGCTCACACATCGTTCTGCAGAGGTCTCAACTTTGATAGCGCACCGACCTATCGCTCGGACTGATTTACGAACAAAGTCAACATCTACTTCCTTCGCATACTCCTTTAATTCAGCGAGTACTTGCGCTATATTTGATTGATTAGTAAGTCGTATCATTATGTCTAGTTTTTCCAGCTTAACGTAAATCGGATCATTATACTTGACAAAAAAGACCTTCATTTCGTGCTTGAGGATATCTGGGCGCTTCTGAACAATTAAATTAATGTTTCTGAGCGCTACATACTGAATCTCTGGTTCTGCTGAGAGCAGAGTGACTAGAGGTGGAGCTAACTTCTTCACAAGCACCGGAACAAATTCAGAACCGGGATCCATCACCTCCAAAAGCTTCATAATCACTTTTACGGCTGACAAGACAACAGCTGCGTTAGCATGGGCCAAGCGAGGCGACACTCGCTCACAAATGCTCTGTGCGTCCCGATCGTCTGTAGGAGAGTAGTTAGAGATAGCATCGAGAATAAAGACCTGGCCCCACTCAGTACATTCGTTGAGCGCCGTAAGTAGTTTGTTGATGACTTGTTGGTTAAAAGCCAGCAACTCATGAGCAGCCTCTGACTGAGAAGACTCAAGCACCTCACTAATGGCTGCAACAGCATTAGCCACCACCATGGGATTGCTGTCACTTAGCAGATCACGCAAAAGATCCAAGAATCCACTATCCTCCACAAGATGAGAGTCGATATCGTACAGCTTTGCCACGCACACTGCTGCAGTTTTGCGCACATAAGGGTCTTCGTCTTTCAGGCACTTACGCAGAGGATCACACAGATAGGCGGTGATTTTGTCCACCCGAATACAACCCATTGTGCGTACAGCTAAAGCTCGAATCAGTGGGTTAGGATCATCGCAATCCTGCATAAATAAAAAGAATATATATTTGTAAAAAATGCTAAACCCAAAACTCCAAACGACTCTAAACCATGGCAAACATTTAAATACATAAAAGTATAACAATCACCGAACACCTACGTAAAAAGTTAAGTATCCCATATTTTAATCATTGAATAAGTTTACTTTAAGACTAAGTTTCTATACCAAATACCGGAAGATTTATAGTTTACACAGTGAATGCACTATAACCACTAACCAAAACCATTAACCAAGTTAAAGTAACAATAAAGATAAAAATAAATGTTATCGTTTCTTATGAAATTTGAAGTTAATTTGTGAATTAATTATGAATAGTAATAGTAAAAAAATCAAATTTAAAACTAGTTTACCCGAACAAAAGTATTGACAGCCATAATTGCAGTATCGGGTTGACTCTTTGCATAATTCATCAGGTACAAATATACGAGCTTCTTCAGCTCCAAGTTATCGGTTTGCATACAGTTGATAACGTCAGGAAAAAGAGCACTGGAATTCGAATATAATTAGAGAAAAATATGTATGCAAGATATGTAATTATATAGATGTATTAAGATGTAAGTATATATATATATATTATAATTATATATGCAATATCAAAGAAATAAAAATGGCAATGTTAGACTATTTAACAAAATAATTTTTTAAAAGTACCTAGTAACACATATACAACTAAAAATCTAACAATAATTACTTAATAATAGTAAGTCAGTCCTAATAATAAAGTTATTCAGAATGAATAAATTCATGAACTACTTTAAGCAATATTTTATAACAGCAATCGAGAGATGAAGGGACAACTTTTATCGTGTTAGCATGATGGTGCAAAGGCATATTATACCTACGGCTACTGTTTGATATAATTGATTGAAAAACATACAACTGACTTTATTTTACTAACTATGTACGTACACTAGAGCTTGTAAAGAGACAGAATAAATTACAAATATATATTGCAAAGAGAAAAATGCTTAATTGAAGATCTCAAATAAGTTTTAAAACCAATTGGAGAATCCAACTCACAGGAAATCTGGATTAAAATAACCATTGGTGTTTTTATAATTTTAATTATTCTATTCTTGCAAATCTTTACATGTTTTAATGAACTCATTGCATATTTTCGTTGAGTTAATAAGCTGGTGTCTACAGCAATATAGTATATTTTTAATACAAATATATTATGTAAAAGTTACTCATAATTATTACAATATAATGAAATGAGATAAAAAAAAGAGGTATACTTGTATAAAAGGAGTATAAACATAATTCGATTCATGTGATAAATATTTATTTAATACTGCTAATTTAAACAATGTACCTCACATCCTTTCCAACCGTCATACTTGCAATGACCTTTTTCACGGCTTCCTTTTTCTTTTCCTTTTTCTCATGGTTGAGTTCAGCTTTTAACTCAAAAATTTCACCTTTTTTAGTTGTAGTGAAATACTTGGAATCTGTAGTTTTTGTCTGAGTAGTCACCTTTTGCAACCAAGGCCTAAAACAAGTATTAATATTACATAAATATATAACATTGACTAGGTATAAGTTGTCAAATGATATTAAGTTTTATAAACAATGTCTTATTTGAGTGTCAATTCTTACCTGATGTTGCCTAAGGTATCAGTGACAGATGCGGCCATTCCCTGCATATTGACTATATAAATAGAAAATAATAATCATTTACAGTAATAGATAATGTTAACTACATTAACAATGTATATGTTTTCACATAAAAATGTATTAAAGTTGTTCAAAAGCTGATGTAGCAATATTATTGTAAGTATTCAATATTGAATATTTACAAACAATATATTATGAGCATTTTTATCGTATACATAACAAAAACTGATAATGAAAATAAAAGCATGATAAACTGGGGTATAGATAAATGAAAGGTCGAATGGAAATAATTAATGTATTTTTCATTAGCAGGGCAATCACAGCCTGTATCCATTTACTCATACAGTTAAACCATTATAATATTTATTCATGGTTTAAAAAATTAAGATTATTGTATGTCATTTAGTTACTCATAGTTCATAATTATTAAACATACTGTACCTAAGAATACTATTGTACAAAAATTAGTACAGTACAATAATCAGAAATGGTTAGTATATAAGAATAAAAAGTGAGTCAACATAAATATTATAACTTATAACATATGATATTTATCAATAATTAAGAATAATGGCTAGTATTGAGTGTTAGTTTTATATCTAATAAACATGCTCAGAGTACAATAGCTATACATTTTATTAATCTAATCTTAATAGAGTTCATGAATTTATTTTTCATTATCTCAATGATCCATTGCCTGATGGGTATATAAATATTCGAGATTTGTTTTATTTCTAGGAAAAAGGGCTTCCACCTTATTGCTTCAAAAAAGGCTAAATTTAAATTCTGATTTAAACTACTGTTACTTAATGATGATCATTTGTTCCTATTCTTTTTCTGCATTTTTGTATTTTCCAAAAGTATAACAAATTATACTATTCCAAGTATACCATAATAATAATTATAAAATGTGTACATCCCTGGGCAGCATAGAAAAAATAAAAGAAAGAGTAAGCCAGAGCTCCAGCTTACTCTTTTTTTATTATACCATAATAGATTAAAACATATTTCAAAATTAGATATACTGTATAATAACATTAGTGGATTTAAAATGCTATAGCCTATAAAGATTTGAAAGTTAGAACTTTTCATACAACAGTGAAAATAATAAAAAACAATATCTAATAATATAAGTTTAAATTAAAAGTTGCAATACATAAAGTATTAGTCATAAATAAATTTACATTCTACATTTATTTAATTGAAATGCAAATTACTGATTTTTTAAGCATAATTTAATATTTAAATAATAATAAATTGTTTAAAAAAATTCAGTTGTTATTTGTATGCTATAACATATAAATAATGTATCTATATATTGGTTAAATTTAATTCACCACCTAATTATATTGAACAATAGCCTAGTTCAAAGTTTATGTATATTATTTCGAATATACATAGCATACTACATATATAATTTTAGACAAATATATCAAATACTACTTACCTCATATAGTTATTAGCTAATATTTGTAAATCAGAGATTAATAATAATGATTAAATATTTAAAAAATAATATGAGTATATCATTCTTAAAATGGAGAATTATTAAATCCCTATAAACTCTATTTATAAAGTGATAGACAGGAATCAAAAATTTAATCATACTTGTTTTAATCATGATAATTCCTTACTCTGTAATTTCTATATTTAAAAATCAATATGAATAAATAAAAATCTTTTTGTAATCTATTGAAAAATATAATTAATTAAATGTGAAACTAGTATATATGCTTAGTTTTAATAACTCGGTTAAGTAATCCTCTATTCTATAATAACTAAATGGATGTGTATAACTAATGGTTATTTAACTATTACAATAACTAAAGATATGATTGTTTCCAATTTAAGTAATTATAATCTACAATAAAAAACAAAGAGAACAACATAAGAAGCAAAAAATAAATGAATTTGAGTTATAGTAAAAAATAAATGAAACAAAGCATGTTAAACTGCTTAAAGGCTGATTATCACTCAAAACAAAAAATAAAAAAATAAAAAAACATCACATTTCACAAATAAAATGTTTTTTACCAGTTACTCTTTTTATATATATATTTATATAGCACTTACAAATCAAATTTATGTCACACTTGATGTTGCCCCAGGTAGAATTAGAACCCAGGACCTCCTGTACATTAAGTTAATGCTCTTACCAACTGAGCTACTCACCCCTAATTCTAGTTCTAGGTACTTTTGCTCACTCTTTTTAAGTATTTTGCATTCTTCTCAATTCATCTCAGTTTTCTTTTTTGCATTACTGAAGCCAATTTCTTCACAATTCTGTATCTCACAACTGCATTATTTGACAATATTATCTCCTTGATTGAAACACTGATTTATAAGATAAATTTGCTTTTGTGGATTTATATTGTAATATTTATAAGGCAACCATAGACTTTAAATACAACAATTAGACAGAGCACATTGCCTTTCAAAGGTGTTATTTCAGTTTTAATAAACAAAGGCTAGAAGATAGAAGTTATAGAATAGAAGGATGTTGTTATAGGCATTAGAAGGAAATTATATGTGTTTTCTACATAAAAATGTATTTTGAAACCATTTTGTTAAGACAGATTCTTCTTGTTATATAAGTGTTATATACAGTCAAAAATAGGTCATTTGCAAACAATTTTTCCAAATACTGAAAACTTCCCTTTCAATGTATATAGAATTTTACTGCATTAAAAGTAGAATTTTATCATCTTTTAATATATTGTATATTGAAATATTACAATGAAAGTAGTTATAACTTTTACTATTTAAGCACACAATTAATTAATTGGAAGATGGTTTCCTTGTAGCATCTATTAGTTGCTTATTGGATTATGGCAGTATCTCAAGATTACAGTTCACTCTAATGTGTGGTATATAAATAAAATGTTCTGTCTAGTTGTTATTTGTAATTTATTTGATGGTAATAGATTTTCAGATCACCCTGAATAAAAATGTTCCACATGATATAATGGAACTATGAAAATGTACAGCTTGATTTTATAAATTATTAGAAATTCCACTTGATACTTGGAATATGTGAGACATCACAATAGATATTATAAACAATATAAACAATACCCAGCTCAGTATATGAAATGTCTTACTATAAATTTGATATCCTGCTTGATATTAAAAATATCCTATTTTATGTTATATAGAAGACATCCTTCTAGTCATATGTATAAATATTTAGAAATGTATAAAAATTCTGACTTGATATTACAATATTTAATAGATTCCTACTACATGTAATATAAAAATACAAATACAAATAGCTTAATATTATGAATGCAAAAAACTTTAAAAAAATGAGTGAACATTGAAGAGTATAAATTGGTTAAATATTGAAAAGTGAAGAGTAAGTAAATGGGTTGCAAATTTTTTTATTGATGATCCTTAACTCATTTTATTATCTTTCTCCTTCTAAAATTAGATGCATGCATCAGCATAAAGGTCACTAAAGACATGGATTTCTATATACTAACAATTGTTATTAGTATACAGAATGCACAGTAATTTAACTAAACTCTACATGCAATAGTTTGTTGTCCAATTAGGGGATGACTTAATAAGTAATTGTTTTTATAATCAATGTATGTATTTGTGTATGTATAATAATATATGTTTAATATGTATTTATTATAATTTAATATAGGTAACTTCTCAATAAATAAATAAAAATATGGCTTTGAAAAATCATGAATTTGAAGTTAACTCTATCTTTCTCTTCAGATATTCAGTGAAAAGTATAACTAATTCTCAAAAACAATTACTTTTACTCATGTAAATGCAAGCCTATTTTTAGCATAAGTCTAAAAACACACAAAGGAAAATAAAAGAGATAGAGATTAAAGTAATTTTTAAAATTCTTAGAAAGAAGTATACATCAATATTTGAAATTGTTTTATTCAGGGTCATATTATTGATTTTAATTTTTTTTATAGCTTCCATCATCATTATTATAATGTATGGTAAACCTATATTAATAATAGTAAAGAATGTATTTAAGAAAACATTATTTTAAATATTATAATAAAATCAAAGTCAGGGTTTCCATATTATCTATAGTTCAAAATTAAAAGAACCATTAATTTGTGCAAAACATTGGCAACAAAATTTTTTTATTAGTATTAAGAAAGTTTTAAAACCATCTTAAGAGAATATAGTTTTAAAAATTTCTTAAGAAGAATAAATTTTTTAGATAAATGAGTTTATCATTGGTCTTAAACTAATATACAACTAAAAATTTTCACATAAAACCATTTATAAACTCATC
>JAYRBW010029915.1:0-12215 GCA_036023295.1 Invenusta paracnida
TAGATGGATAAATCATACCATTTATTTTCTAGAAACATTTGAATATTAGTTCTCAAGTCTATTTTATGCATATCTTAGTAAAAATAGGCTTGATAAGAGAATTAATATTCAAATGTTTGTAGAAAATAAATGGTATGATTTATTCAACTAAATTTGTTTCTAATGTGTAGAAAACTCTTAGACGAACAAGATGGTATGCATCAATGTATTCTCAATAAATGTTAGTTCTGTTATTTTTTGAAAATGTGCGTTTTCACGAAAATTGGGTTCTAATCACTAACTTTCTCGTATTCTTTAATATGGAAAATGAGAAGAAGTGTCTGGTAGTACTAAAGAACCGTTTAGACATCGACAGACGTTCAGTTTCATGATGTGGGATGTTAGTACTAAACATCTAGGGGGTTGATTGTTGGAACCTCGTTCACTTGGGGTTGAGCCTCTGACTATAAATTAGAGCTTTTTACAATATAATGTTTTGATTTGTCATGCTAAATTCTGGATAAATTATTTAGTGTAACAAAATTATTATTTTTTGTGCACATTATTGTACAAATTTATTTTCTACTTCAGATACACTTTGTCTCTGGATCGCTCTATTCTATGGAGAAACATGATTTGCTTATGGCTTTCCGGGTCACTTTGAACCTTCTTGAACGCATTGGTGAGTTGATGGGCACAGATGACAATGCTGGTGCCTCTGCCAGAGTAAGTGTAGGCAAGTCATCGGTTACCCCAACCCAATCAACTGGTGTACGTGTCAACTCAGCTACACGACGTGTCTCCAGTTTTCCACAATCGATGCATGAGACCGCAACACAACAGGCAGCAAATTATAATAAGCGAGAATTAAACCCTAATGATATTTTCCAGGTGAGCTTTTCAGTGGTTCGTAGCTTTTTATATAGTAGGGTATATAATATTGTATATTTTATATATACATTTTCTACTTATAACTAAAAAAAGTCATAAGAATAAGCTATTTTATTTACTGCTAAAAATATTGTTATTGAAAAATATTTCAATAAGTTGGCTAATAATGGAGAATAGTCATAGTTTTTTATGCCATAATTCTAAAACGGAAGCAGATATAAAAATTTAATCATATTCTCTCTCTGTCATTCATTGTATGAATTAACGTTATACTTATGATGTTATAAGTTTGAACTATGTAATTTTGAAGTCTTTAATTTCGGATAGTCTGTACAAACTACTAACATTATTTGAAATATTTCAAAAACTGTTGATTATTTCAGGCTTCATCAACTAGCATTGACCATAAGTCAATAAGCAGTAAACTTAGCAGCGGTAACAACCAGTCGATAAAAGCCAGTTCAATCGCCTACAAGACCAATTTGGCCTCTCTTAACAAGATTAACAACAATAATAAACTCAACAATCACAGTCGAATGATTTCTAATAACTCAAGCCATGGTGCCAACTCTGGTGGTGTGTCTACTAATGGTGGTCTGTCCCCGGCCACCCCAATCAATGTCTCCCAGCTTCGCGGTGGATCAGTGTCCGGTGTAGGTCCACCCCCAATGATGTCTTGTCATGCTACACCCAAGATCACCAGCTACTCAAGCACAAAGCCCGGACCAAGTTTAGCAAGCTCATCTACTTCTAACTCATCTGTGATTCCAAATCTGCATCCATCTACTTCGCGACATACTGTGAGATATGTTTATTATTATTATCGTCAATGTTGGATGTTTACATTAGAACTATTATAAATATATTTCATTCCCTTTATTCACATTCAAATTGTTATTATACGTAATTATCTACCAATTTTGTTAAAGCTTTAGTGGATTAATTTTTCATAAAAAGACTAGGTTTGTTTAATTGAAAGCTGTGGCTACTTAATTCAGCACAAGTACAGAACCTTATGAATTAGATTAAATTTGAAAAGTGAAAACATGTAAAAACTTTCCCTTTATATAAATTGCAAGACTATTTTCATAGCGTATATAACTAGTCGTTTTTCACAAATTTATTCAAATTTTAATGATATGCGGTTTAAACCTAATTTCGAAGGTTTTGATTATTTGTCTATGTAGTTAAAATATGTCGCTAATATTTTGCAGATATTATTATTTGGAGCTTACTCAAAATTTATATTTCATGATTATAGTTTAAAAATGGTGCTATTACCCAATTTATATGTATAAAAAAAACAGATTTTTTTTTAGTTTCCAATATTTTTGAGGGAGTTAATTGCAATTTTTTTTTGATTCGACATGGTGTTAGAAAAGTTAGTCTGCATAATATATGCCGAAAATAGTTTTCTCCATTTGGTATGTATTATATAAATTTGTTTTCAATTACGTCTGTATTACTTATTATTTTGTTCTGCCGTGGAAAGACTTTTCTAACATCCAATGAAAGTACTGTGATACAAATGTGTTGAATTAATGATTATAATTTTCAACTATGGAAGTTGAAAAAATATAACCAACTCATATTATCTCATTTCAACCAATTGTATGCTTTTGTGTTCAAATATGTTTTTCTAAATATTAAAGCCTATTTTTTTATTGAATGACTTATAATCATTCCAAAACTAGTATTGCATTAAGTATTTTCATATAAAGCTTCGTTCTCTGTGACATTGTCACTTTTTATATTTAATAAAAAGTTAACTAGTAAAATAGTTTAAGGTTGTAATTTGACAAAAATATGACATTCCATAAAATTATTTAAAGGTGATTTATCGTTAACCAACTTATTACTAATATACTGCAAGCATTTTACAATTTGTTAAGTTGATCTTATATCTTCTACAGGTTTCAACATAACATTAAAATTACATTTCTCTTTTTTTGGTTAGTTTTTCTATTTTTGTATAAGATGATGATAAGTTTGGTGATATTGCTTGATTTTATGTATTTAGATAAATTTTATGATATAGGTATATATTTCTATTTTTACTAAATTCTAAGATGAGGAAAGCAGTATAAAATGTTAAATTCGTGCTCGATAGGAATATTATAAAATTTATCTGTAATTCTTCATAATCTTATATATTTTTGATTTAAGTGTATATAGTTTTTAACTTTAATCCACAAACCAGTTTTCCTTTAAAAGTAATAAGCTTTATACCAAAAATAATAAATAATTTCTAGTTAGACATCTCATTTATCGGTTGGATATTCTCTCTTCAACCCAGATGAATTAAACTAACGAGACTCTCAGCTTTCTAACATTAATAAAAATTTTCTCTCTTACTCCAATTCCACCCAGGTTCTCTTGTGAATAAAATATGGCGCAAAAGCGAAATTCTCCAGTGTTGTGTTTGTTAGGCTTTGCTTAGAAGAGGCAGTGTATAGGCACTAATGAAAGTTTCAGAACGCGCTTGACAGGCGGAAGACACAGAATATCGATTTTATCGCAAAACCTTTAAAAATTATTTCTCTCGATGTTTTTTACTACTTTTTTATCTTCAAATTGCTAGTGGATTGCTTTCGCAGTCATTGCATAAAATTTGTGAATTCTCTGACCCTCGTTTTTATCACTCGTTGTCTGGAGACGAAAAACTAGATTTTGTATTACCTGCAAACGACCGATGTATAGATGCAAAATGATTCTTCGAGAAAGAAAAAAAAATCAATATATAGTTAGGAAAATTTTTGTAGAAAAATCGACTCTAAAGAATAAAATTAGAGAACGATGGCATACAACAAAGTGTGCATAAAATCGGGAGGTAGATTTTATTTGTCCTTAGTATAGAACGGAGTTTTATCAGCGGAAATAAATCGATGATCTTTTAGATACTATAAAATTATTGCCTTGGAAGCTTAGCGCTTGCTTTTAACCCAGCATCATCTGACAGCTTATGGAAACAAAAAATTACGAGAAAATTGTATAGAAATTTCAGGAGTCGTCTCTAGTATCTGCCTAAAAAATTCTAAGAGAAAGCGTTTCTATTAGAGCTGCGTTAGTCACGAAAGAACAGAATTAAGTTAATGTTTGAGTTTTAGATTCTTTTTGGCGCTGCTTCATGTCTGGGAATGATTTATAAGACAATATATTGCATTAGTATCGAAGACTGAGAGTATGTTTTTATTTACTATAGGTTGCCTTATTTGGCTCATGTTTAACATTGTTACGTATTTAAAAATATGTTGTCCATAAATAAAATTGTCCAAACAAAAAGAGCATGTGTGAATTAATTTCTTAATTAAATTATGCTTCAATATATGCGTTATATATTATTCTATGTATTTGAGCTACGAGTGAGTGTCATTTTGTTTGTCTATGTCTTTTTAGGTTTTTAATTTTGCATTTGTTTAATTAAAAAAGACTAATCAATGTATTACTAATAACACGATGTGGAATTTCAAGTCTTCGAGCTTTTTTTAAAACTTTAAACTTAATCAACTTTTATACTAAGCTTACAAGTAAATTCTACGACTTTAGACCCAAGTAACTCGGAGTTTCTCTAAGCTGGACAATTGATTAATATATAATATATTTAAGTTTTTATTATATTAAAACAATATAATAACTATATAGAAACTTAACTGTGCGTTACTGAGTAATATAACAAGTTTATAATTAATTTTTATATTTAAAAATTTTTGTTTTGAAATATTGAATTACTATGAACTAATACGTGATATCAAACTGCTGAGGATTTTAAGAATATTGTACTTACACATCGGATAATTTATATGGAATATTAAATAGATCAAGGTAACCTTCACCATACTCTGGAGTAAAGCTTACTCCAACACCTGAGTAACACTGGTATTCTTTTAGACTTTCACTATTGACTATCTGTATAGATTAGTGGATAGTCTTAAGTGGACAATTTATATAACAAAATATAATGTTTGATATTGAGATAGTTCAATTAAGATATAATTCAAATCAAAATGTGTATGATAATTCTCGTATGTACCATTTTGTTTAACAAACTCATAAATTATTTCAACACATTAAAACTACAGTTTAATAGTTACAAACGCTTTGTTCGGTCAACTTTACCTTGTGAAAAAAGAACAGCACTAAATAATGTTATATATATATATGCAATCTTTGGGAAAAGAACTCTTAACATTGCTTAATATTTTTAAAAGAATGTATATATAATAATTGATAGCTATATTGACATACAGATAAATAATTACTTTTCATAGACGCCAGACGCAGATCACTATAGTAAACACATCATTGTATGGCTGCAGAGGAGGTTTATTCAAGTGCTGGATTGAATGACCTCAAAATCTGAAAGTATAACTTGTATCTAGGTAAAAAATGGATTGCTGCCGTGTTACTGCCGTGGATAAAATATGTTATGAGCATTTTACTGTTTCCTATGTATATTAAATAATACGTGAAAAGTCTGATTTAGTCCAATTTACGTAAAAATGTATATTTTTCAAAAATTAAACGTACTATTCATCTTTTTAATAAGAATGTTACATAAAATTTTGTTCATTTAGTTGTTATCAACATCTCAAAAACAAGATTAGAGTTATAAATCATATTACTTTTATGCAGATATATTTGAATATCGTTATCAAATCTATTTTATAACAAACATTAGGTTAGTAACTGATATTCAAATATATTTAGACGATTAATATGTTTATGTTTACAGCTAATCGTGAATGTAAGATGTAGATAGTAACTATATGAACAAAATGATACGTAACATTCGTATTAGAAATATGAACAATACATTTAATTTCTGAAACTACATTTTTGTGTAAACTTGTCAAATTCGCACAATTTGTTCCTATTATTTAATTTGGGAAATAGTAAGATGCTCATATTACATATTTTATCCAAGGCAGCCATCCATTTTTTATCTGATACAAGTTATAATTTCAGATTTAGAGGTCATTCAATCAAGCGCTTTTCACTTGAATAAACTTCCTCACCCGCCGTACTATCATATTAAGTAATAAATTACGTAATGCAACATTATTTATAATTTGATGACTACAGAGATCACACATAATATTTGATGTGCTGGAAATTTTAAAATGATCTATTCATGTTTACTTGGCTGTACCAATTTAAACATACGGTAGTTTATGTATAATTAAAATATTATGACATCATATATTAAATATTTCTTCGACTAATAAATTTACATTTGTCTTTTTTATGCTAATTGCACAAAAACTTAATTCTCTAATGAGACGCACGTATCTTGTTTGTTTTTTATATTAACGCAACATTAAACTGAAGAAATAAATGCTATAAATTGTTGTGATTACTAATCTTGCCATATGATAACTTTTCTTTTTATCTTATTTAATGCATTATATAAAAATTATTTTTAATTTAACACTTACAATCAAATTTTACAGAATGTCATCTACTATTTATATATTATAAACACAAATAAACAATTAATTAAACAGACCGATAATTTTAAAGAAATTCCCTTATTTATGTTCGCGCTCGCAGGTCATGGACCTGACCGAGATCGGGAGCGATGATGAAGACACCAAGGACTCTAGTCAACCTCCCCCATCTAAGATGCCTCGTGAGTCTCTCCCTGAGTTCACTCCAAATAAGCTCGAGCAGATCTCCCAATTTGCCGACGACCAGGAGGCAGAGGAGCGCCGTGTTCTACTCAACAAACTTCTCGGCGAGAGCGAACGTGTCCAGGAAGACCTTTCGATCAAGTATGAGTGCCCCTTTTGCTGCAAAATCTACACAATCAAAGAAAGCATCCGCTACCACATTAAAGTGGTCCACCTTCAATGGCACCTAAAGGACAATAACGTCATTTGCGACAAGTGCGGTCGCCGGTTTACCTGTCCTCGGAATGCCAAACAGCACGCCGCGCGTTGTCAGCCCGAGTTGGCAACACACAACCAGCAGCATCACGTGCACAGTGCCCAGTTTGCGTCCTCGCCACATACAGCGCAAGTAGCACAGACGCCCTCTGTGGCTGTACAGTCTGGTGGAGCATCGCCTACTTTGAGACCAGCTTTATCTGTTGGAAGTGGTGGAATAGGGGATGAGGGCGGTGTTGACCTCTCACCAACACCTCTGCCTCAAGCGGACCAAGAGCCGGACTCGGAAACCCTAACTTAACCTTTATTTGATTGTCCTTCACGTTTGTCATCAAGTAGACAATTAAAAATTTTGAAGGAATTAGTTTTATGCTGTTAGCTTCGCGCAGTTACAAAAAACTATTTTAAGCCTATTTTTCTGGTCAACAAATATAAGTTTTAACTGGTTTATAATATTTTCCATTATTCTATAGTGTAACATATTTCATCGTTGCAGTTTATTTTAATGTAATAATTAATTGTGCTATTAATTAACCTTGCTTAAAATATTATTATTACTATTCATTTTATTTGTGTCGATAATATTTACTTTTACATTTTTGCACATACATATTTATCACAAGGTAGTCATCATCTTAACTTGTTATATTAATTTCTTCACATCTTCCGGTGAAAAAACTAACAGTTATGTTCAACGTTTCCTAAAATGTGTATAAAAATGCTGTTTTGATTCGCGGATAGTACTATGGTTTTATTCCCTATCTTGCTTTTTTGTTTTAAAATGCTTATATTTTGTAGAATACTGTACATATAACAATACACAATTAATACACACAATCATGATGGCGTATTTGTTGGAATAGTATATTTTGCTTATATAC
This sequence comes from Invenusta paracnida, assembly GCA_036023295.1. Taxonomy (NCBI): domain Eukaryota; kingdom Metazoa; phylum Platyhelminthes; order Proseriata; family Coelogynoporidae; genus Invenusta; species Invenusta paracnida. Next base: position 7,637 of record JAYRBW010029915.1, read on the forward strand.
ATGGAAATATTCTGATCATTCTTATTTCATCATTTCATCCTCTTTATGAACATAGTGTTGATTTTTTTAAATGTTTTTTTATTCTTATGCCATATCCTTACCTACAAAAACATATTATTATTGCTTATACCACAAATAATGTAATAAATAACCAGATTGGTATCTTCCCATAGGCGTATTAAATTGGGAACTACAATTAGGACAAATCCAAAATTGCTCGTAAGACATAATCGATTTCCTTGATTTATTAACATTTTAATGAAATGATTTATATTAATATAACTGATGGTTAACCGTTCCACTTTTTTGGATTTGTGTTAAAATGTTTCCAAGTTGTTTAAGAAATACTATAAACTCGTTACGGTATGTATTTAATGACTTGTACATAAGTTCTATTCCTCATTTTAAAGCACGACTGCTATTGTAGTTTATTATTATTCATCACGTGTGTTGATTTTAAAATATTTGATTTCTAATTGCTACAAACTATGATTCTTGTACATACCTAACGTACATACATTGTTACATATTTGCAAATTCATACATGGAAATTATTATTAAGTATGCCAATTCATATACACGCATAATTTTTATTCGTCACGTCTGTTTACCTTATCTTTTTAATTAAATTTATATTTTAGTAACCGTTTTACTTTGTATATATATATTTGTCTATATTCAATTTATTAATATCAAAATACTCTTTGTACTTTGTTGTACTATACAAAAATTATATTGCAATACACTGATAATTTTTTATATATTTGTAAATATAAATAATATTTGAATGAAGTACCTGATTCATTTTAATTTTTATTCATGAATAATTCTTTTAAATAATACAATATTAATATTTCACAAATATTTATTATCATCATCCATGATTTTATAGTCACTCCTGTTGAGGGAACCGCTCTATATGGGTTCCTGCTAACAACTAAAGGTCGTTAGCTAAGCGTACCCAAGTGTGACCGAAACAGTAGATGTAATCATCCCCCATCTTTGCCTTTGGTCGTCCTTTTGATATTTGTTATTGTCTTGGTGTCTATTCAGTCGCCCTATTGTCCATCTATTATTATGAGCCTTGAGGACCATTTGATATTAATGGAGGCCCATAGATATTGGACAATATTATCAATTACACATAAATTAGATGTACAATCTAAGAAATTCAATCACAAATTTAATTGTCGCCATTTTATTGATTTTTCGTATGCTTTGCTTTTAAACATTGATTGCCTCACAAGACTAATGTAAAGTATAGTCAAAATTCCGATAAAATGGCAGCGATAGAAGACCTAATTTTGCTATTGACTTTTCTTAGATTGTAGATCTAGTTAAATATACTTTATTAAATATCTATGGTCCAGCAATTTATGTTCATTTTTTCGGTGGTTTGTACGCTTTTTTATCTCTTAGTGTGATCTCAAGCATGATTATTTTCACTGTTTTACAACGAGGGTATTTTCAATTTATGGTGTTGAGTGCCCATGTTTCATTTTAGTCAAGATATACTCGTCAAAGCTCTTGATTTTCAGCTTTTCATAATATTTTAGACTTTCCAAAAAGCGCCAACCATCTAAATCTGATTTTTTTTAATCTCTGGAAGGAGATGATCTCCACTCTTCGTCATAATCATTCCATAGTATATAGCTATATCTACTTCTATGGATTTACCATATACATTAATAACTGGTGCTGAATTGTATGACTATTAAAAATTTCTTTGGTTTTCCTTAAATATGCATGCTAAGACCAAATGGTTGGCTATAGTGATATATGACTATTGTTGTATTCTATTTTTAGAGTTTAGATGAGCTACCACAAAATATCGTCAGCAAATTCCAGGTGTCCAAGACGTTTGCACCATCGATATTTAGAACTATATTCTCCCAGTGGATGTTGTTGTTAATATAATTAATTACAAGCAGATGTGAACAATCTTGGTGACATATTTTTACCCTCCGGTCTCACTCCTCTCTAACAAAATGTTTCACTATCTTTGGGTATTACTTAATAGGGTCGATGTAACGATTATTCAGTAATGCAATGCCGGTGGCATCTACATTCTTAGTTTTACGGTAGTACGCTAGTTTTAACTCCCTTACACCAAAAGGCTTGTAAAATTGTACATTATAACTTAAATTCTTTGAACTGTAACCACAACAGTGCCGTACACTGTAATTGTTACACCAATCCTCACCACTATTGATTTCTTTTTGAAATTTATTAATCCAAGTTCTTTATAATTCTAAATAAGGTTTTTATCCAGTGGTAACATTTATGCATATGTATTTCATTTTTAATGTACGAAAATATTCCAGAGATGTTTTTGCAGATATGCATTAAGATATTCTGCAGATGTTCATGCATGCAGTTTTCGAACTTAATTACAAATCTCTTTATCTGGTGCCTCTTAACGATTTTAGAATACCCTAACCAATATTCTGTTCACATGCCTGATAATAAATTGACAATGATCACTGACGTTATAATAAATTTATATTTAAAATCCGAAATTTTACTAAATTAATGTATATTCCTATAATATATTATAGCGTCTGGCGATTTTCAAATTGAGTTTCGTTTTATTTTTTAACGATTTATTACCATATAACTATAACTGTCTTTATAAACATATATACCTCAAGTATATTTTATTTTTTTTAATGGTAAGAATGCTTTTAAAAGTATGTGAAAAGTATTCATTTTTCCAAATTTTATTAAGTCGATGAGGGCTACAACAGTTATAGTAATACTATTTATAGTTATACAGTCTTGTGTCTATATGACTAATTAAGTAGTATAGTAAATTTTGGAAATTCCATTTTTGTTTTCAAAAATAAAATTGATACAGGGGTGAAAAATTAACATGCCCACTTGCCTTCGATGAGTCAAAGTATAAAGGTGCAACCAGAAATTTTTTTGGTGGAGGTGGTTCTCCTCCAGCAATTTATTTATCTTGTGGAAGTACATTACTTTAATTTTAAACATGAAATAAAAATTTTTAAATAAGTATTATTTATATAACTAAATTATAATTATATTAATATATATATAATATGATATTGTGATGAAAGCTCAGTAAACAAAGGGTTTAATCTAAAAGTAAAGTAAAATATAATTAGTCAATAAGAACAGAAATTGTAAAAAGTCTGGTTATTTGATATATTAAATTTCCTGGGAATCATAACACTGTCTATGTTTATCTCCAAATAAATGTTTAATAATGGAGACCAGAAAGTCATTTGGATGACTTTTTATATTGTTCCATCAAAATAAAAGAATACATAAATTAAAATAGCTATAGAACTAATCACACATTAAAGCAAAGAGAAAGTTGTCTAGCATATGGAGAAAAACTAATAAGTGTGGTAAGAATAATAATTTTACATCATAATGTAAATTATCTGAAGTAAAATATTCATATAAAGCACATTAAATAAGTGGCAATTATCATGATTCAGATAACAAAAATATTTATGTGGTAAATGTTCACAAAGTTGACCTTTTTAAATCAGAAACTATTATACTCAGTATGGGTCATAACCAGCACATTGCTTCCAACACAATAACCCATACCAATACTTTTAAAATTAGATACTGAAACTTAATGCAATATCCTACCATTATAAATCTATAAAACAGTCTTAAAAGATAATAGTATTAAAAAAATTAAGCCAACCAATTCAAATTAACTTCCTATGGAGGCACACATTTAAGAGTAATAGCAGAAATTATTATGACAATCAGACCTCTTCTGGGCCTAAAAGCATGCCTTGGCATGAACCTGATCCAATATCTTGACAATGATCAGATAAATAAAACTGAAAATGTATAGGTCTTATCTATAAATAACAATGATACTAACAAAACAAGATTTAATTACACAATTTGAAAAAATATCTTTTATCTCAAATTCAAATACCAATTGTAATTGCAATTTGAGATAAACTAAAAGCAGAACTGGAAGATATAACAACAAAGGTTATTATTGCAGGTCAGTAACTCTGTTCAACCAACTGAGTGGATCAGTTCCCTTATTTGTGTGACAAAAAATGATAGTCTTTGAATAAGTCTGGATCCAAAAGATTATAATTCTGTTATACAAAGGGAAAACTATCCTATGCCAAGAAGTGAAGACATTATAACATGCCTGGAAATTTTCAGTGCAAACAAATATAGCCTGGCATGGTGCAAGGCTATTTTTCCAAAAAATATTTTTTTGGTGCAGAGATGCAAAGCATGTTAAATGTTTTAGCGGTACATTATTTTGGAGTTAGAAATAATTATAATCTGTTTAATGTATTTCATTTATATTAAATATACATAGACTATATAATTATGGAATTTATAATCCTTACCACAAACTGTTGAAACATGTATTAATTTTAAATGATATAAAAGACTGAAACTAATATTAAATATTGTGTATTTAAACAAAATATATTTTATGAATATTTTAGGTATAAAAAAATAGTAGTATATTTTAAATAAAAGAGTACAAAATTTCAATGCACTGGTAAACTAGAGACACAAAAGTGATTGGGCTAGCTACCGGAATAAAATAATGTGCAGA